>PVJI01002636.1:0-58783 GCA_004026765.1 Micronycteris hirsuta | reverse complement strand
GGCTAAGGGGATTTCTGCTTTCATCCCATTGGCTAGAATGTAGCCACGCCACCACCACTAGCTGCAAGGGAGGCTGGGAAATGTAGTCTTAGGAAAGGTAGAACAAACACTAAGAGACAGTTGCCTTGGACACAGGGGTAGGATGTGGATATAGCCAGAGCGTTGGGAAGGACTTGGAGAGGCTCAGGTGGATGGGGGGCATGTGGACAGCAGCCTGGGGTGGGACAAAGGAGTTGCTCTGAGGAACGGAGGCAGTATTTGGGAGGTAACAAAGTTGGGCCCAAGTCATGCTTTACAAGTGATAGCGTTTTCCTGTATGTGGTCAGGAGCTGTGTGCTGGTTTTCACAGGGGACTAACAGATAAAAGTGGTATTTCTGAAGATTACTCTGCTAACAGGTTTTGGTATAGATGGGAGCAAGGAGAGAGAAGCCTGTGGAAGCTTCTAAGCAGACTAAGGAACCCAACAGGAATGTAACCGAATAGTTTCACCTTAGCCTGCCCCAAGAAGCATGTCAGAGGTCCAGAAGTTGTGTTAAGTAACAAAAGGTGAATTCTGCTGAGGGCACTGGAGACAAGGTGGCAGAGCTCATGACCCTTGGTCAGGGGTTGTGAGTGACTTGCCCACAGGATTTGCTTGGCTGCAGGGTTAAAATAAAAGTAGACATCCAGATTTTTAATTGGGTGTCTTCACATCAAAATCTGACTTTGTACTTCTGAAAAATCAGAAAGCCAGGCATACATGCCCTAAGACCAGGTAGATAGCAGTGCCACCTTCAGAAGGGGCATGCCACCCCAGTTGGCTAGAGTCTCCTCCCTGCCTGCTGCCACCCCAGCACAGGCCTCTCGCCAGTAGCCATCTGTCCTTTCACTTGCAGTGGTTTGTTTCTTAAAATAGAGAAGCATTTGTCTGAACCCAGGTCTCTAATGGCTGTGGGAAAACATTTCTTTCCCTTAGCCTGAGACTTCTTTTTGGCCCCCGGACCCTCCTTCTAGGTGGCTGAGTTTGATCCCTGTGCAGGTGAAGGTTGTCACACCCCATCCTAACCTGGCCTGGCAGCCAGTCCCAGGCCCTGGCCACTGCCCGCCTCCCAGCTTCTCACATTCCTCACCTCCACCTGCAACCTGTTCAGGCCCACAGCCCTTCCCGGGATTTTGGGAATTCAGGACCTCTGAAAACCTAACCTGCCATTCTTTTGATAGCAAAATCTAATCAGACCTGAATTCTGCCACCTGGACTCTTTTATTATCTCTACGTATCCAATTTAGTGTGTCTAATCACGTAGTTCCCTGTAAAACATGCTTGTTTACAGGTGTTGCCCATACTCTGCCTGGGACAATCTAAATCACCTGTACCTTATTACCTTTATAAAACTGAAAAGTTTGTACACTTCATTTAATTGCGCTTCACAGGGGTTGCAGTTTTTTCCTGTGTTTTTATATTAATCTTGTGAAGGGAGGCGCATCAATTTGTTGTCCCACTTATTTATTCATTTATGTGCCCTGACTGGGAATTGAACCCCAACCTTGGCATATAGGGATGATGCTCCATCCAACTGAGCCACCCGGCTAAGGGCACATGTTACATTTCTTACAAATTGAAGGCAGGACCCCCAACTAGCAAAAAGATTATAACTTGCTTTATTGTGATACACTCTTTATTTCAGTGGTCTGGAACCGAACCTGCAATATTTCCGAAGACTGCCTGTTATTTGAAACCTACTGGGCCTACGTGTTTCAGACAAGGGGCTAAGGGCCTGGCACCGTACCTGCTGTTGGGGTTGTTGGGTTCTATATGTGAGATTACAGGAGGAAAGTAGATGGCACCACGCATGTCACCTGGCAGGCAAGCAAGCACGCATTCTACACAGGGGTCTAGATATGGTGGGTGTGCAGGCCCTTCAATGGAAGGAGTATGGCATGAACTCATGATGATTCTTAGGTGCCAGGCTTTGGATCAGGTCAGATTTAGCAGAATGGGGGAGGCTCAGGAACCCTCGCTACAGATGTGTTTCCTTTCCCAGACAGTCTGCTCTGTGTCTGGGATCTGCCTGCTACCCAGGGAGGTGGTGAGTTAAGTTTGTTAGGACATGTCAAGATGCCCATCCCAGAGAGAGTGGCATGGAGGTCCAGACCTGGCTGCTCCCAGTGGAGAGTGGAGGCCCCTCAGAGCAAGGGCTCTTTACTTGAAGTCTGTGGATGGCCTGTGTGGTGGGAAGGGTCCCATGATTCCCTGAAATTGCATGCACTTTTGCTTGAGGATAGAGGGACAAGAGTCAGTGGCTGTGACCTCGGGTGAGCCTCCTTGAATGTAGAAAAGGTGTGACAGTGGCACCTCTCTGGGGGGAACACATGTAAAGTGCTTCACTCCATATGCATCTGGTAAACCATGGTCTTGGTGTTACTATTGGTTCTCTGTGCATTTGGTGGGATGGAGAGGCTCCCCTTCTGATGATCTCCCTCTGAGGGTTCTGTGACCAGAGAAAGGCTGGCAGTAACTGGAGGTCAGTACCAGATTGGGAAGTGAAGTGGATTGTAAGGGATGGGGTGTTAAGTGGGAGAGGCTCAAGGTGGGGGCTGTGTCTGTTGGGCCTGGGGGAGCAGCTTTGAACAGGCAGAATGGAGAGGTTAGCAGTGTCAGCTACTGCCCAGAGGTCAGAGCAAGAGCCCAAGGAGGTCACCAGATTTCTGATCTGGAGGATAGCCCTCTTGGAGGGCTGGAGTGGGGGTGGGAACCCAGCCAGTTGGCTGGTGGGGTGGGGCCTGAGAGTGGCAGGGGAGCTGAATGTACCTGGGAAGACAGGGCCTACCAACAGTTCTTTGCAGATGGGGAGACCAGACCTTTCATTCCTTCAACCAGAAAGCTGTATGGAGAGTGGTCTTGCTATCTTTATTGTGGTAGTTACCATTCATCTAACTTGAAGTAACAAAATTTTACTGAGCATCTGCTGTGTGCCAGTTATTGTTTTAGGAGCTGGGGAGACAGTGACCTAAGATAAGCACATGGTCCCGCATTTTTGAGTCTGGCAATGTTGTGTGACAGTCAATAATCACCTGGAACATGCTAGCGCTCCTAATGGTCTGTGCCTGGGAGAAAAATAACAGGGACTGAGACTTGGGAATGCTGGAGGAAGGACTGGTTCAGGAGAGGGGGCTTGGGGTGGGGGGTTGGTAGGCCCTGCTCAGGATGGGGCATTAAAGTGGCCAGGAGAAGAGCAGGTGGGGCCTATGAGTTCTGGCCCCACACCTCATTATCTGCATTCCCTTTTTGTACCCCAGTTTCCTCTGCTGTAACATGAGGGTCTTTTTATTTTTTTAAAAGACTTTATTTATTTTTAGAGAGAAGAAAAGGGAAGACGAAAGGAAGGGAAAAGAGAAACAACAGTGTTCTAGAGAAACATCAATTAGTTGCCTCTCTCGCACCCCCATCCAAGGACTGGGTCCACAGCCCAGGCATGTGCCCTGACCAGGAATTGAAACAGTAACCTTTCACTTTTCATGACGATGCCCAACCAACTGAGCCACACCAGCCAGGGCTAGAATCGGGATCTTGATAGTATCCATCTTGAAGGGTTGTTGTGACTTGTGAGCTAATCAAAGTAAAAGTGCTTAAAATAGTGCTCGCTCCCCGGCAGCTGGGAAGACCTCTGGGAGTGAGCCTACGGGCCGTGCGTGGCCAAGAGCAGCCAGCAGCCAGTGTGGCTGGAGCAGGGCATGCTGGGGGAGGGTGGGTCCCAGCAAAGCATTGATTCCAAGAGTGTTGGGGAGGTGACCCCTGTGGCTGTGTCTGAAATAGACCAGTTCTGTTCCCCATCCTTTCCTAGCAGGATGATCCTGAGTGAGCCTCAGTATCCTGAATCTCAGCTTCCTTGTTGGTGGGGAGGTCTCACTGAGGGGCTGAGTTGGTGGCAGGTGACCTTGGCAAGGATGGATATCTGTGCTTGGACTATAGGCACAGCCTTGCTGCACAAGTCAGATATGAACTCCACCCCTGGCACACTCTTAGTCTTGTAGAGCAGAGAGATGGCAGAGAAGGAACCCCATTCCCCATTCTAGGGGAAGTAGCCAGGGGCCCATTGCGAAGAGAATGGCAGCTGAGGAGCTACATGTAGGGGCAGGAGGCCATGGGCCAGGGAGAGAATTGAGGTGGGAAAGAGGGAACTCAGGGTTGGGGGCAGTAGGTCTGCTAGGCCCGTCAGCCTGCTCTTAGGGCAGCTGGGGTCTGCAGTGTCTTTGGGTCAGTCCTGATGCTCTGCTGGCCCCTGTCTTTCCCCTGCTTTGCATTCTTTGGCTGGAACATTCTCCCTTCCCCCTCCTGGACTGCAGCAGCCCTCTCTGGATCAGAACTGCTGGAGGTCATGATTAGCATAGGCTGGGGAGCCTAACCTTGATGTGACCTGGTGACCCTGGCCAAGTGACCTAATCCGGGCAGTTTCCTTCCTGGAAAACAGAAGGTAGCTTCAAGGGCTGGCGTCAACCAGCACAGCAGATGAGTAACACAGTGTGATATATATTATATGTATCTCCTCAGCCTGCTCTGTGGCCTGGAAGAGAAGATGTGTCACAGGTGTGGGGGGTGATCATTAAACCCTGACCCAGGTAGAGCTGGGTGGGGCCCAGAGAGGTGGGCTTTCCCTGCTGGAATGACCCAAGCGGGAGCTCCTCTGTTTGTGCCATTGCCCTCCCATCATCATTTTGGAGACTTGTTTGGGAAGCTTCAGGATTTGGGCCTCAGGAATAGTGCAGGTCAGGGCCATGGGCACCATCACACCTGCCCAGGAAGACCATGGCACCTGGCCTGGTTGCCTGTTTCGCTGCCCAGCTCTGACTTTCTGTTTAAGAATCTAGAGTCCCTGACTTCCTCCACCCCCACTCCCTTTGTTCCCCCAAAACAAGTTATATGAAGGAAATTGAGACCAGACCCCACCCAGCCATGCAGGAGTTGGATGTGGTGACTCTGTGGCTCTTGTGTGTCTCCTCTGGTGGGTTATTCTTTTGATTACCTATTTGTTTAATCAACACACACATGCCCGGGCCTTAGGTGTCCTATTCAGTGCAATCGACAGTCATGTACACCCACCTAGCTGCCCCCAAAACCAGACCTAGAATTTGTCCCTCAGCCTCTGGGTAGCTTTTGTTTGGTCAGGTGCTGCCAGGCAGAACATTCTTGAAAACAGTCCAGACTGGTTGGAGGGAGGGGGGCTTTGTCTCCTCCCCACCCCCACTCCTTACACAGAGAGGGGAGAACCTCCTTTTATTCCCTGTTTTTGTCTGTTTCTTTCAAGCATTTCATCACCCACTGCTTTGGCAAGAGCGGGTCTGGGCTGTTTTTCCTTTAGATCGTTGGTGGATTTGCTCCCTCGCTAATTGTGTTCCTGTGGCTGGGGTTCGTTTTCACTGTGAGTGTTACACATGTCAGAGGGGAATCGTTTTATGGATAGAAACCTGCCTGACAACCAGGCACTGATGGGATTCTGGGCTAGGAAAGGACCCTGGTGGATCAGCGCCTTAATAAAAGAGATGCTCCTGTGACTCCCTTCAGGGGGGCATGGGAATCAATAATCAAAGACAGAGTTAGGGGCCTCTTGCAGACCAAAGAGGGATATTCCAGAGAACTTTCCAAATTCTTCCTTGAGCTGGAGAGAAGGCAAAGGCAGATTGGAGCTTCTAGACTTCTCTTGTGTGCTCTGGGGGCCCCTGCCCAGAGCCTCGCTTCTGACTCCCCTCATCCCGCACCCCAGGCCCTGCTTATGGGTTCCTCCAGGCCCTAACCATGGCTAATGTTTACTGAGCCAGAGCATGTGCCAGGGGTCCTGTGCCAGGCGCTTTACGTTCATTGACTTGCTGAGCTATAGAACAGCCCTGAAAGGTGCCGTCTGCTGTGCGCTGTTGGCACAAGGGTGCTCAGCAGAAGCGGGAGTCGTGTGAGACCAGCTCATTCTCTTCCCCACACCATGCGTGCACTGTGGGGAGCCACGGTAGCCAGGGCTCCTAACCTGTTCTGTAAACAAGGCACTTTGTGGTGGGCAGCAGAGTTAGGACGCCAGCCCAGGTGGACTCAGTGGTCTCTACCAACCCTGCTGCCTCTTGGGCACTGCTGAGGAGGAGTCCAGGCCATACCAGGGAGATTTAGCTAGCACCTGGCGTGGAGGAGGCATCCATCTGCCCCTTCTTGTCATTGTCATATGCCTGGGCAGTGGCGCCATGTACCCTTCTGGAACCCAAAGCCAGTTTTTCCTTATTCCTGCCCAGTTGCCAAGTCCCATATGGTGTCCCCTGTAGCCTGCACCACATCTGGAGTCACATCTGGTGAGCCTGGCTAGTGGGTGGGTGGTGGCCCTCCCTAACTTACCGTATTTTTCAGACTGTAAGACACACTTTCCCCCCCAAATTTGGGAGGAAAATGGGGGTGTGTCTTACAGTCCGAATGTAGCTGAATTATAGTCTGAATGTTATTTATGTTATTAAATATTTTACCATATTTTTTGCTTCAAAATTTTTTTTTCTATTTTCCTCCTCTAAAACCTAGATGCGTCTTATGGTCCGAAAAAATATGGTAAACATCCTGTTCTCTAAGCCCCTGGTTGGGCTGGGGCCATTAGGACCTCCGGAACCCCCGGAACCCCTGGGGGCCTGGCAGAGGCCTTTCTACCAGCAGTGCGGCCTCAGGATATCCTGTTTCACCTCTGGGCCAGTGGTTAAAACCTTTCTTTCAGGAGGGTCTTGGCAGGAGGACTCCAGTCAGCATCAGCCCCAGAATGCAGTTTCCTCCATCACGCATTCCCTGTGAGCCTGTCCCTGCCCCGTCCCCCAGCCTCTTCTGCTTTGGCCTCTTCAGAGCCACACTGGGCTGATGTTGAGGCCCCTTGGCCAGCAGGAGGGCAGCCTTTCTTCCTACTAGGAGCCACATTATCCATCTTCAGACCCCTGACTGGCTCAACTTCCTGCTTTAGCCTCCAAGCTGCAGGAGCCAGAGTGTGGAGTGTACCACCCGCTCAGAGGGCCAGTCCCCCTGCATAGCCCTGGGGTTCTCGACATACCTCCTGCCAACCTGGCTTTCCAGGCCTCCCTAAGTGTCTCCTCTGCCAAGAGCCTCCCCTGCTTGCCTCAGCCCTTGCAGAGCACTGCCCGCTCAGCTTCTGCTGTGTGTTGCAGGTAGTGGGAACCCCCTGTGATCCCTCACAGCCATAGGGGGAAGGCTCTACCACCTCCCTGTAGTGGTGGCTCAGGCAGGGGGACGGTGCCTGTCAGTCATGGTTGACCCGCCAGGCTTGGCTCTGTCTGGGTCCAGAGCCCAGTCCTCCACAGCCTGCTGGGCCCAAACCTCCTCATTGGAGGCTGGGATGTGGTTTGGCTGTCTCTCACAAGCTGCTCGGTCCCCAGGCCGAGCCACTCCCAGCACGTCATAGCTCTGTGCCTCAGTTTCCCCACTTAAAAACGAGTTAAATGTAACCTGGAAGGTGATTGGGAGCATTAACTGATGCACTGTGTGACATTAGGTGTGTGCTTGATATTGCATAAATCACAGCTTCAAAGTCATAGCTGGGGAGGAGAGGCCAGGTGAAGGAGGCTGGCAGCCCAGCTTCTGGAGCAGCAAGGGGCTGGAGTGGCCTGTTTGTTTCCTTGCTCACCCCCACCCCTTCATAATTATTTGCTAAGCCCCTGTGCTTTCAGGGGCCGAAGAACTGGTGCACATCTGCTGTCCCTTTTGTAGCTCACAAAGCCTGGCTGCTGCTGATTAGCATGGATGGGGAGATATTTGCATGTAATAGCTCCCGCCCAATCGGTGCCCTAGGATTCTTTTCAGAAAAACCAGGCCCTTTCTTTGTCTGGTCCTCCTTTGCTTGGGGTTACCCTTCTGCACACCTCACAATTAGACTCCTTTTGGGGCCCATCAGGATCAGGCCTGCAGGGCCCCAATCCTTCAATTCCAGAAGGCAGAGCTGGCCTTTCCCAGAGAGGAGCCCCTGCTGAGTGTCCCCTCTCAGGCCTCTGACCTCTCCAAGTCATCGCTGATATATGAGGTTTCGTTGTCTCTAGTACAGGGGCCTTTCTCAAGCCCGTCAGCCCACAGGCCAGTGCGGGTTGGGCCTGCCTGCTATTTCTCAGGGTATCACCCCCACAAGCGGCTCCAGCAGTCTACTGAATTCAGCAGAGAGGCCTGTGGTCTGAGTAGTACTGGGTCTACAGGGGCCTTACCTTCCCCGTTTGCCAACAGGACACCTTGGTTTGGGGGGAGTTGCTGCTCCCCTGCCTCTCCAACCAGGAGCCTGTCCCCTCCTCAGTCCTGCGCATGCACTGCCCAGAGTCCTGTCACCCCTGCCGCTGGGTGACTTTGGCACTGATTAGCCCTCATGGGAAACATGTCTTCTCTTGTATTCTCACAGCCCCTCTTGGAGTAGATTTAACTGTTTGACTTTTCCAGCTGCCCATAAATTGCCAACCCTGGATTCAGCATGAGCTTTTTGGGCCAGCAGAGGTGGCTGTGTTGAGTTATTGTGAGATATTTGGAAAGGAATGAAGGATACAGCAAACACTGTGTGCTTCCACCCCTACCTTAAGAAATAAAACAGATAGAATGAAGGGCCCCCCCTATCCATCTTGTTCTCCTCCCTGGGTGGTGACCTCATGTTCTCCCAATTCTCCCTAAGGGGTTAGCCTTCACCAGGGGCCATTTTGATGTGGTCTGAAGACCCAGCCTAAATGAAGATGTGCCCAAGCACCACATGGTGCCTCTCTCAGCTGCAGCCAGCTGTCCCTGAAGAGCGCACCTAGCCTGGTCGGGCTCCAGCGTGTCCTTGTGTCCAGAATTCTCTCCAGGTCTCCTCTCTACTATTTGCTTCTGGCCTTAGGGATGTGGGGGCCAACAACACCTGCTGTGTGCCCTTGGGTCTTGGGCTGAGCACAGGGTATGTGAGTCCTATGACAACACGAAGCAATGCATTATTATTATTTTATTTTTCTAGTCGAGAAAGCTGAGGATTTGGTGAGTCTCCCCTGCTAACTGGTTCCAGAACCAGGGTTCTGACAACTACCTTGCCATGTGGTCTCCCCCCTGGGGGAAAAGGGCTTTCCTAGGTGACAACTGCTTAGAATGCAGGCCTGCTGCCCCAGGCTTAAAGAAACCTGAGCCTCTAGTGGCTCTGGGTGCTCTGACTTGGCTGGCAGCTGCCCCTCCTCCATCACACCCACTAAGTGGGGGTGGGAAGGGTGCAGGCCTGCTCTGGAGAAGGCAGTGGCTAGAGGCTGAGGTACTGGTGTGCTCCATCCTCCAGCCCTAGTAGGACCTTTAGGTCATAGGGCCTGAGGCTACAGAGGGCAGGGCTCGGGGCCTGTTCCCAGCACCCTTCCCTATCTAGCTCTGGGGGTGTGGCACACTCAGTCAGACTTGCTTTGGGGCGGACACAAGCAATGTCTGTCCTGAATGCCTTTTGTCTGGTTGTCTTTTGTTCTCAGGGTAAAAATTCTAGCCACTCAGGAGGGTGTAACATGAAGAGTCCCTCTTTTTTTCCTCCAGATCCTGGCCTGTCCCCATACCTGGTCTTCTGGTGTGACCTTCCCACACCATTTTCCAGGCACTTTTGCATAAATCTCTCCCCGGGACCCCCACTGTGCTTAAAGTTCCACAATTTCAACAACGGGGAGAGGAGGGTACCGGTGAAAAGTGCACCTCCCTTCCAGAGGCAGCTACTGGAGTCATTTCATTGTGTTTCTTTGTAGATAGGGCCCAGGCTTGCAGTGTGCCTGGCCCCACCTTTCCCCCTCTCGTTTTTTACACCCACAGCACGTATGTTTTACACTGTTCTGTGCTTAACGGTGCAGCTTGGTTATCCTAACATGGCAGTGTTTACAGATTGAAATCTGTCTTCATCGGCTGCTCTGCACCTTCATTCACTCTTGTAGGTATTTAGGTTCACTGCTGCTTTGAACAGTCCCGATCTAGGTGGATGTGGCTGACATCCATAAGCAGAGCTGTAGGAGCTTACTGGGTTGGGGCCTAGGAGGAGATGCTCAGATGCCGGAGGATGCACGAGGCCTGCCCAGGGAGTCTGGACCCTCCCAGTCCTCAAATACCGTGGCGCAGGCCAGTGTGTGGCAGCAACAGCTCTGAGCATCTCTGAGGACAGCACCAGAGCACTTGGCTTCGGGTTACCTCTGGAGAGGGAGGCTGGGCTGTGTTAGTATTCCCCAGTTGGGACTGATCTGATGATGGTCAGAATGGCTGCTCCCCAATCATGAAGTACTTAGTACACTTGCTGCTACCGCTGTTATCTCAGGGAGTCCTCACAGCAGGGGCTTATCACCATTTCATTTCCATTTCACAGTCCAGTCCCTGAGGTCAGGAGTGAAGGCAGGGGGTAGGGCTGGCTGCCAGTCCTTCCAGGTGGTTGCGTCCTCTCACCCAGAGGGCTGTGTCACGATGACCCTTTGACAGATGGGGACATTGAAGCCCATGGTCACATAGCAGGAGAAGGGCAAGTTCAGCCCTTAACCAAGGCCCACCTTGACACCCATCATTTTAATCACTGCCGTTTTTGGCCTTCCTTGCTGGATGGTTGGAGAGTGACTTGTTACCTCTGCTGGCCATGGGGCACTATGCCACACAGGGACAGAGGGAAGCTTCCAGGGCCCACAGTTTGGAGACTTAATTGCTGCCTCCAGGGCAGTGGGGCCTGTGCTTCTGGTAGGCGGGGTGTCCTAGGACTGGAGCCCTGCATCACCCAGGTCCTGACTTGGTGTGATTGCTCTCATCTCCTTGAGGCAGTCTGTACTCTGCCTGGTATCCTGCATCTGTGTGATCAGACCCCCTGAGTTCCTTCCAGCCCCTTACTCTACCTTCTTACTGGTATACCGTGTGCCATTGTTCCCCCCACTGGCACCTGTGAGTGTGGGGAGACAGGCCTGGCATCCTGTTCACTGCTGGGGCACCTGTGCCTGTGCTTGGCACAGGGCACCTGCAGACAGGAGCTGCCCATGGGCCTTGAGGGAAGTCACTATGGGGGGCTGGGGAGAGGACCTTGATTTTTCCATGTCTCCCCCCTTTACTTGGACTGTTTTCCCTCTAGAAGGTGAACAGCTGTCTTTTATTTGGCAGCAGGAGGCAATTTAATAGAAGACCTCACATTTGGACAAGTGTTTCTATTTCCCCTGCCCCCCAAGTTATTCCTCATTTGGTGGCTGTAGTAGGTTTCCTGTTGGAGAGGCAAGGACTGGAAATGTGGCCTTTGTGTTGTTGATTTTTTCCCTGAGCTGGTGGTTGCTTTCTAGTCTCGTCCTCCACTTCCCTGTCCTCCATGAGGGAAAGAACTGTCATCATGCATGAGGATAGAAGGTTCTGCTGGAGGAGAGATTAACTTCAGGCATTTCATTCTTGTTCCACTTCCTCCCTGTGACCCAGGTCTTTCCAGCCTAAAGGGCTTGAGACCCTGCTGCTTGCCTCATTACTTTCCAGAAGCAAGAGGGTAGAGCAAGGAGGACACTGGGGGCAGAAAGGTGACTGTGCAGGGCCACCCAGTGTCTCTGAACAGCTAAGTGACCATCCCAGGCCGTGAACTAGGTCAGGGCCTAGGTGCCTAGTCTCCCACACCAGCTGCTTCCTGCACGTAGGGAGGGGCCCCACCTTCCTGACTGCATGCCCCAGGCCTCCATAGAGATCAGCATCCCCGAGTGCCCTCCACATGCAGAGCCCTGGGTCTGTGCAAGGAGGGTGTTGGATATGGAGCCACCCTGCAATTGGGGCTTGTCCAGAAAGTTCTGGAGGATCTTCAGGAGAAGGTAACAGGGATAAGGGGAAGAGAAGAAGGATGGTCTGGGTCTCAGGAGCCATAGAGGCCAGGGAGGTCCTTTCTGCCCATGTTCTGGGGGGTGGCCAAGGCCAGCATGGCATGACTGGGGAGATGGAGAGGTGTGACGAGGCTTCAGACATTGACGGGCTCACGGGCCCTATAAGGACTTGTTCCAAAAGGCTCTGGGAAACCACGGAGGAATGTAAGCAGGCAAGAGACCACAGAAAAGCAGCTGTATTCAAAACTGTGACTGGGAGGGACTGGAGGCTTGGCCTGTCACCCAGGACTACTGGTCAGTGCCCCTGAGACAGATGTTTGTGTGTCAGCCTCCAGCTCTTTTGAGGCATTCCTGGGAGCTGGACCTGGGGTAAGGTGGTGAGCTGAGTGTTTTCTTGAAGCCAGGACCAGGGAGCCCCCTGTGCCTCAGGGTCCCCCCAGATCCTGCTTCCTGAATCCCAAGGTGCTGTGATGGGCAGGTAGCAGGCAGTCTGCTGCCCCTAGAGCTGCCCCTTTCTGAGCCTCCCTCATCTCCTGGCCAGCAGCTCCTCCTTCAGTCCTGTCTCTCTCAGCATGTGGTCCTTCTGGTGCTGCCAGTGACTGTGGAAGCAGTCAAACTTGAGCTACACTTCCACCAGGCCTTCTTGCAACCCCTCAACAACCCTCCTGCGAATCACCTGTCTTGCCTGGGAGTCTGTCTTGGCAACCTCCCTGGGCCACAACCACACTGTCTCAATCACCCTCATTCTCTCTTCTGAGCCCCTCCAAGGAAAATCATTCCTCCTGCCCTGACTGGTGTGGCTCAGTGGATTGAGCATCGTCCTGCGAACTGAAGGGTCACCAGTTTGATTCCCAGTCAGAGCACAGGCCTGGATTGCAGGTTTGGTCCCCGATCAGGGTGCATATGAAAGGCAACTAATCGATGTCTCTTTCTCACATTGATGTTTCTCTCCCTCTCTCTCTCCTTCCCTTCTCCTCTCTCTATTAAGAAAAAAAAGATTCCTCCTGTGTGTTTCACACTGAACACTTTGAACACTTCTGATGACCAAGTATGTGTGTGTGGGGCACGTACTTCCCACACACCACACTGGGTATCCTGTAATTCAACTCAGTTCTGATACTCCCTCTCTGGAGATAGCAGTAGATCCCAAAGGTTAAGGGGTGGGTCCCACCAGACTGTACAACAGTAGCAGATCCAGGTTGTCACCCGTGCTTCGGAGGTACCAGCCATAAATTGGTTTTCCCTTGAACCCATCCTCTGGTTTGACAGGTCTGCTAGACTGGCTCACAGAACTCAGGAAACCTTTGCGCTTCCCAGATTCAGGTTACTACAAAAAGCTTTACCTCAGGCACAGCAGACGGAGGAGATGTATAGGGCGAGGTGTGTGGGGGAGAGGCACGGAGCTTCTGTGCTCTCCCAGGTGTGCCACTCTCCCCGCATCCCCAGGTGTTTACCAGCCCAAAAGCTCTCAGAACCCAGTCCTTTTGGGTTTTTATGGAGGCTTTATTATGTAGACATTCAATTAAATCTTTGGCTATTGATAGCTGTGGGGTGGGGGAGACTGAGAGTTCCAAGCCTCTAATACTTGGTTGGTCCTTCTGACAACCAGCCTTCATCCTTAGGGACATATCGAGGGTCTCCTCTCTACTAACTCTGCAGTGGTTGAAAGGGACGTTATGAAACAAGACACTTTTCATTATTCTTATCGCTTAGGAAACTCCAAGAGTTTTAGGAGTTCTGTGCCAGGAACAGGGAACAAATATATACAGGGTCTGGCACAAATAACACCCTTTTTTATTATAAAATCTTTTATTACAAAATCATAAGAATGTAATTCTGTAACATAATACCGCACTCAAGCACACCATATGACATTTTAGGTGAAATGTTCAAATTAGAACTATAAATTATTACATTCGTATTATTACCCTACCAACCACACTCAAGCAGGTGTTACTTCTGCCAGACCCTGTATTATAAATCTCAGTGTCGCAGCCCCCTTTTCTCTCTCTTCCTGTGTGCTGTTTCCTCTCGTTGGAGAATTTGTTCCCAGTCTCTTTCCCAGGCAGATCAGGTGCCACCTCTAGGTTCCCACTGTGGCCCTCTTCCTCGGGCCCATCACCTGGGGATCCTCATAACTGCCACCCTGCTCTCCTCACCTCTCACCTCCCAGGTGGGGATGGTGTCACTGTTGCTCAATGTCTGGTGAGCAAATGAAGTAGGTGGGGAAGGGGGCTCAACATCCAGCCCCTGCTGGGTTTGTATTGGGTTGGCCAAAAAGTCCGTTATGTTTTTTCCACACGATGACTCTGGTAGCACTTAGTTGTCTTTAACTTCCTTTGAAATAATTTTGTTAGATTGTATTGTGACAGCTGTCATACCAGTGTGCATTAAAAAAAAATTCGTGAAGTTTTGTGCAGCCAATTTATTTTATTTTTTTATTTTTAAAGATTTTACTTACTTATTTTTAGAGAGAGGGGAAGAGAGAGAAAAAGGGAGAGAAACATCGATGTGTGAGATACATCGATCGGTTGCCTCTTGAGTGCCCCCAACTTGGGACCTGGGCCGCAGCCCAGGCACGTGCCCTGACTGAGAATTGAACTGGCGACCCTTCAGTTTACAGTCCGTCACTCAGTCCACTGAGCCACACCATCCAGGGCTTGTGCAGCTCTTTAAACTGAAGATGGAAGAGGATATGCAACATTTTCAGCATATTATGCTTTATTTTAAGAAAGGTAAAAATGCAAAAAACGATTTGTGCAGTGTATGGAGAAGTTGCTGTGACTGATGGAACGTATCAAAAGTAGTCTGCAGAGTTCCTTCATACTACTGACATTTTGGACAAATAACTCTTTGCTGTGGGGCTCTCTTATGAGATAGAAGATGTTTAGAAGCACCCTTGGCCTCCACTAGAAGGCCATAGCGGAAGATTGCCCACATACTCAAAATATCCAAATCAATAAAGTTATTGGTGAAAATGAAAACTGTGTCTTTCATTTTACGGAAAAAACCATATGGACTTTTTGGCCAACCCAGTAATAAAGTTTTGTTGGCACACAGAGACACTTGCATGTTTACATATTGTATGTGGCAGAGTTAAGTTGTAGTAGATTATATAGCCCACAAAGCCAAAAATATTTGCTACCATCTGCTCCTTTACAGAGAAAGTTGGTTGGCCCTGCTCTGGGAAGCATAGAGAGGTTAGACAGCCTGTCAATTAGGAGCACAGACCCTGGAGCCAGTCACCTGTGCCACTGGCTTGTGTGTGACTTTGAGTTAGATACTTAACTTATCTGAGCCCATTTCCTCATTTGAGCCAATGGGGGCAGTGACAGTAGATACCCACAGGAGTACTATGAGGGGTTCCTGTAAAGTGCAGGAACACAGCCTGGCCCCAGGAGGGTGTGGGCAGGGTTTGGGCCTGACTCCCCGTGGGACCTCTGTGTTTATGATATGGATTTGCTTCCCTGGAGCAAGATAGATGGGGTGGTTTTCTGACCCCACTGAGGTTCCAACCTGGGCACACCCACCCAGTGGTGGTGTCCTTGGTGATTTCAGTCCCTTATCCCTCGGCCCCAGAGCATCAGTAGGGCAGGCTTGGCAGGGTGTCAGGTGGGAGGGGGGCCAGCCCATGGTGCCTGGCTGGCACCAGGAGCAGGGCCCATGTTTGTGGTGGATGTGGCACAATTCACATCTCTCAGTCTGGGTTGATCTCTCTCACGCTCCCAGTTCAGATCCCACCTAGGGAGAGCCTCTCTGGAGAACGCTGACCCAGACAGTGGGCCTGGTCACAGCTCAGCCCTTGTGTCTATTACTGCAGGGAAAAGGAGCACCACTCTACTGACCCCAGTCCTTGGGACCCCAGCAGAGCCTCCTGGCCGCCACCCCCTTTGTGTTCACCCTCCCTTCAATTGTCGCAGCAGCCTGCTAACCCCTTTCCTGCTTCCTGTCCCCCACCTCTCTGGGCCATGTGCACATAGCCCCCGAATATACCAGCTATGTGACAAAGGTGTGCTCTCTAGGTTGGTTTCTGGAGGTGGGGCACAGAGACCTCAAGTTCCTGCCTTTTCTGTGGCTCACCCACTGACTGAATAAAGGGTGACTTGAGAGTCACCTTTAAGTTTGCCAGCAGGTTTCCAGACAGACAGGGCTGTGCCTGTGAGGGCACCTGATCATCATTGCTGGGTCTAGGCCCAAGGAGTTCTGTGCCCCTTTCCGGAGGGGAGAAGCTGTCTCAGGACACTCTCCGTGGGGAACCGTGAGGGAGCCAGGAGCAGGGTGTACATTTCAGTTGTGCTCTGCCTGGCCACAGGTGTCCGTGGACTGTGGGTGAGCCTGAGCCCCATGTGCAGCAGGCCAAGGCAGGTAGAAGCACAATGCCACCACCTCTACCTGCTGTCCTGAGGGCCCATCCTAGTGAGAAGGGGCGAGGTGGGGGGAGAGGGCAACAGCATGTAAGAAGGCCCAGAGCTGGGCCACTGTGAGAGGGTTGAGTGTGGCCATGGGGAAGGGGCTGGGGAGTGGAGAGTCTGATGAATGAGGGGTACAGGTCATGCATGGCCTCGACTACCAGTCTGAGAGCTCGGACTTCTGAGGCTTTTGAAAGCAGGTAGGAACATGACCCACCTTTTTTTTTTTGTCAAATATTTACCAAACACCTCCTATGTACCAGAGATGGGCCTGTGGGTTGGCATAGCTGTGACTTGCACAAAAGGCTGGCTTCACTAGCTTTGGGTGCCACGGTTGTGATGGGACAAGTCAGGTTGCCGTCAGCCCCAGCTGCTCTGGCCCAAGCCCAGCATCTCTAGTTGCCACTGAGCTTCACTCAGCCACAGGTCCTTGTGGTCACCAGCCCTGCTCCAGGTTGCAGGGGGCGCTGGGGCAACTGGTAAAGTTGCCAGGCTGCCTTGTAAACAGAGGCCCTCACTGGTCTGCCCTCTGTCACCCTGGCTCAGCCAATGGATTGGCTTATCTCCTGCCCCAGGAGGGGTGTGGGCAGGGGCACCATGCCACAGTTTGGGGTTTTTTCCTGGGACCTGCTTATAGCTGGACTTAGGAGTACCTTGCGTGAGTCCTGTGGGTGCCACATGGCTGAGCCTGCAGCACTGCCTTCACCCTCACCCCAGTTTGGTGGGACCTGGCCCCTGGGGTGTGAGGCAGCTTGGCAGAACCCACCCTCTTCCAGGGTCTGGCCTAGTGCTCAGACTACACAGGAGAAGAGCAAGGGGTGCAGTGAACACCTGTAGGCCCTTTACATTCGCCCACTGGGAACAGTTTTTTGTATTGAGGTAAAATTTGTGTGATGTAAACCATTTTAAGGCGTACAGTTCAGTGGCATTTAGTACATTCCCACCATCATGTAACCATCACCTCTATCTAGTTCCAAAACGTGTTCATCAACCCCAAGAAAACCTATATCCATTGTATCAACCCCAAGAAAATCTATATCCATTAAGCAATCATTCTTCATCCTCCCTCCTCCCATCCCCTGGCAACCACCAATTTGCTTCTTGTCTCTGGATTTGTTAATTCTGGATACTTCATATTAATGGAATTGTTCTATGTGACTTTTTGTGTCTGGCTTCTTTCCCTGGGCATAATGTTTCTGAGCTTCATCCATCTGGTAGACATGTCAGGCTTCATTCCTTCTTTTTTTTTTTTTTAAGATTTTATTTATTTTGTTAGACAGAAGGGAAGAGAGGGAGAGAAACTTCAATGTGTGGTTGCCTCTCACGTGGCCCCCACTGGGGACCTGGCCTGCAACCCAGGCATGTGCCCTGACTGGGAATCGAACTGGCGACCCTTTGGTTCGCAGCCCACGTTCAATCCACTGAGCTACACCAGCCAGGGCAGGCTTCATTCCTTCTTATGGCTGAATAATATTTCTTTGTATGGACGCACCAGTATTTGTTTATCCATTCAGCTGTCAATGAACATTTGAGTTATTTCTGCTTGTTGGCTGTTGTGATTAGCACTACTTTGAGTATTTGCACACAGGTATTTGTTTGAATACCTGTTTTCAGTTCTTTTGGCTCTATAGCTACGAGTGGGATTGTTGTGTCAAATGGGAACTGTATTTTTAACTTTGTGAAGAATCACCAAAATTTTCACCATTTTCTATTGCTACCAAGCAGGATACAGGTGTTCTAATTCCTCCACATTCTTGCCAATACTTGTTGTTTTCACCCTGTTTTTTTATTTTTTAAAGATTTTATTTATTTATTTTTAGAGAGAGGGAAAGGGAAGAAGAGAGGGAGAGAAACATCAGTGTGTGGTTGCCTCTCGAGCGCCCCCTACCGGGGACCTGGCCCCCAATCCAGGCATGTGCCCTGACTGGGAATCAAACCGGCAGCCCTCTGGTTCCCAGGCCCACACTCAATCCACTGAGCCACACCAGCCATGGCTTTTTTGTTTGTTTGTTTTAAATTATAGCCATCCTAGTGGGTGTAAAGTGATATCTCATAGTTGTTTTGATTTGTATTTCCTAATGACTAATGATGTCTTTTCATGGGCTTGTTGGCCATTTGTGTGTCTTTGGAGAAACATGTCTCTTTGAGTCCTTTGCACGCTTTTGAATTGGGTTGTTATCTTTTTGTCGTTAAGAGTTCTTTGTAGCCCTGACCATGTGGCTCACTTGGTTGGATGTCATTCTGCAAAGCAAAAGGTCGCCAGTTTGATTCCTGGTCAGGGCACATGCCTGGGTTGCAGGTTTGGTCCCCAGTCGGGGTACGTACAAGAAGCAACAATCAATGTTTCTCTCTCACATAGGTGTTTCTCTCCCTTTCTTTCTCCCTCCATTACCTTCTTTCTAAAAATAAATAAATAATTATTTTTAAAAAGAGTTCTTTGTATATTCTGGGTGCTAGTATATACAGGCTTATGATTTGCAACTACTGTCTCCCATTCTGTACGTTGTCTTTTCACTTTTTTGATAGTGTCTTTGACGCACAAAAATTTCGAAGAAGTCCAATTTATGTAGTTTTTCTTTTGATACTCTTGTTTTTGATGCCACATCTAGAAAGCTTTGCCAAATCCTTTGCCAAATTATGAAGACTTACTCCATTGTTTTCTTGTAGAAGTTTTATAGTTTTCACTCTTACATTTAGGTCATTAACCCATTTGAGTTAGGTTTTATGTCTGGTATGAGGTAGGGATCCAACTTCATTCTTTTCATGTGGAGATCCAGTTATCCCAGCACCATTCTTTGAAGATACTCTTTTCTCCTCACTGAATGATCTTGGCACCCTTGTTAAAAATCAGTTGATTGTAGCCCTGGCTGGTGTAGCTCAGTGGATTAAGCATGGGCTGCGAACCAAAGGGTCGCCAGTTCAATTCCCAGTCAGGGCACATGCCTGGGTTGCAGGCCAAGCCCCCAGGGGGGCCACGTGAGATGCAACCACACATTGATGTTGCTCCCCATCTCTTTCTCCCTCCATTCCCTTCTGTCTAAAAATAAATAAATAAATAATAAAATCTTTTAAAAAATCAATTGATTGTAAATGTAAGGGTTTATTTCTGGACTCTAATTCTGTTTCACTGATTTATATGTCTGGCCTTTTGCCAGGACTATTCTGTTTTGATTACTGTACCTTTATGGTAAGTTTTGAAATCAGGAAGTATGAGTCTTTCAAC
Organism: Micronycteris hirsuta; assembly: GCA_004026765.1. NCBI lineage: Eukaryota > Metazoa > Chordata > Mammalia > Chiroptera > Phyllostomidae > Micronycteris > Micronycteris hirsuta. The sequence continues at coordinate 39,369 of PVJI01002636.1, read as the reverse complement.
TTTGTTTTTTTTTTTTTTTTTCAAGACTGTTCTGGCCCCCAGCCAATGTGGTGCAGTTGGTTGGGCCTTGTCCTGCGAACCAAAGGGTCACCAGTTTGATTCCTGGTCTGGGCACATGCCTGGGTTGTGTGTTTGGTCCCTGGTCAGGGTGTGTACAGGAGGCAACCAGTCGACTTTTCTCACATTGATGTTTCTTGCCCTCTCTTTCTCCCTCCCTTACCCTATCTTTAAAATAAAATTTAAAAAAATATTTTTTAAAGACTGTTTTGGTGATGCTGGGTGATGGGAAACGTTTTGCCATGTTTGTACTTGTGCTTCTCTCTATAGATTTTGTTGTTGATTAGATGAGCTACTCCAAAGCACGTAGTAAACATCACCAGAATCCACTTGAAGTTCTTCCTCATGTGTCTTCTAAGAGCAAGGGCATTCTCCTACAGAACCACAGTGCTATCATCACCTCCAAATCATTTAAAATTATTGCATCTATAGTTCGCACTTACATTTCCCTGGATGTCCTTTATAGCTCTTGAAAAGCTTTTTCTTAGGCTCCAGTCCAGGTCACACTTACATTTGATGGTCTTGTCTCCTTAGTCTCCTTCCTTCTGGAATAGTTCCCAGCAATTTTGGTATTTTCTGACATTGGCCTTTTCAAAGAGACAAGACTGCCTCATGGTTTGTCACTGTCTCTTGTCCCCTTGTGATGAGACCAGGGTAAAATTTTTGCTAAGAATGCATGCCATGCCTTGTTTGTCCTGCTGTGTTACATCAGGGCACAGTGTTATATGAGTTTGTCCCGTTCCTGGTAATGCTGAGTTTACCATTGGGCTGAAGTGGGCACCCCTGTTGCGTGTGTCGGTTGAATGAATGACTAGTAACAGTAATAGTGGCAGGCACATGGATGCAGTGCTTCCTGTGTGCCCTGTACCCTGTGCCTGCCCCATCATTAGCCACATTTGACAGATGAGGAAACTGAGGCTCAGAGAGCCTCACTAAGCATCATAGTCAGGACACGAACCCAGGCTGTCTGGCTCCAGTGACCACGCTCATGATTACTATGCTGTGTAAATGCAAGAAGAAGAAGGTTCAGCCTAAGGAAGTAGAGGTGCCACCAACAATTCATTCTTTACCCCCATCCCAGCACCGATAGTTCCCCCTCTTCCCCATGCGACATGGAAGAATTGGCGAATGAAGGCCTGACTTTCAGTCTGGGCCCCTGCCAGGGTCCTGGGACCCTCTGACCCTGCCAAAGTTGCCCTTCTGTTGCTGTGTCTTTCCACTTAAGTGTCCACTGGATGAGTAAGGGACCTGTCACCAGGATGTGCTCCATGAGGGAATGTCCTAGGCCAGGATATCTGGGTCGCACAGCTCCTGGCACTCCCTGTCTCAGCCCTGGTTGCCCTGTGGACAACAGTCCCCTCCCACTGGACAGGCTGTGTCCCTGCATTCCTACCACCTGCTTGGTTACCACCTTGTCCGCTGCACGGGCTGGGCAGGCAGGGCATGTGGCAGCATTTTCAGGGAGGCATTTGTGGCACCTCAGAAAAATTGGAAACGAGGGAAGGGGGTGGGTGGTGAGGACAAGACTCAAAGGCAGTTTACAGGGGGCCTTGCTCACTGGCCCGGGCTTGCCAGCTCATGCCCCCCTCTCTTCTTGTAGATGAAGATATATGTGTGTTCAAGTGCTCGGTGTCCCGTGAGACGGAGTGCAGCCGCGTGGGCAAGCAGTCCTTCATCATCACCCTGGGCTGCAACAGCGTCCTCATCCAGTTTGCCACACCCAATGGTATGCGCTCCTCCTGTCCCAGTGGCACAGAGAGCTCCCAGGGCCGGGGGTCTTAGGCTCTGGGCTATGGCTAGTGGGGGCTTGGACCCTAGTTAAACTGTGGCCCATCCATCCATCCCAGCGAAGGCCTCACTGTTGTTCAAAATCCTGTGTTCCTGGGCAGCACGTTCTCAGTCCCTAGAACTCTGTGTCAGACCTCCCTCACTGGCTCCTTTGGGTCCTTGGCTTGGCTCATATGTCCTCTCCTCCAAGAGGCCCGTTCTAGCCTCCTGGCTGGGCTGCCACCCAGGTCTCTGGGAGAAGCCTGTCAGGTGGGGTCTGGGGCTTGGCCTTCTCAACAGCAGAGGATGGGGGTGCTGAGACACAGTCCTGAGGCAGGCAGTGGCTCTATTGGGAGTACAGAGAGAAGTCAGCGAAAGGTTTTAAACAGTCCTGTCTGAGAGGATGCAAGCAGACACATGGGGTTACTGAGGAGGCCTGTGGTGGCTTGGGGTTGGGGGAGGCAGCCGTGGAGGTGGTCAGATTCTCAGGGCTGGAGACCGCCTAAGGTCCAGCCATCAAGCTTGGTCACTGCAGAGCAGAGGACAGTGGTTCTTATGGGTGGCACAGAAGCTGGTACGGGAGAGCTCAGGTGGGAGAAACCCCCTGCCACAGCCACCCAGCTCCCAGGAGCTGCCTCACTTGGCTCTGTGCCCCCATGGAGGGGACTCCCCATGGTCCAAACCAGCCTCAGGCCACCTGCACCCCGTGCACCAAACACTAACTCCACATCCTGTCCCCCAGTTCCTGGCACCTGTCTTCTACTTTCTATCTCTGTGATTTTCCTCTACTTTTTTTTCACTTGGTACAATTTAGCAGTCATCATTCTGTGCTAACAGATACAGTTAATTCTAAAGGCTACATAACATCCAATCTAGGAGACCCATGGTGATTGGTTCTCTGAAGTGCTTCTGTGTCCACTCAGGTCCATCAGTCCCCCGTTACAGGATATTGAGGTGGTGTCCCTTGTGTCCACTGCCACTCACAGACACTGCCGTGCACTGCTGGGTGGACTTGCTAGGGTGAATCCTAGAAGTCTGACACCCAGGTCAGCAGGCCTGTGCCCTGCAAAGGCTTCAGCCATGCTGCCGTTTGGTGAAGTGGCACCCAGGCCCACAGCTGCCAGCTGCATGGAGCACATTCACTCTCAAGTGGAAGATGCCTACCTTCTTGTGTCAGGCACCAAGTGGCGGGCTTGGCTGCACTTCTTTTCCTTTAGTTTCATCATTGTTTTTTTTTTGTTTTTGTTTTTGTTTTTAGATTTTATTTATTTATTTTTAGAGAGAGGGGAAGGGAGGGAGAAAGAGAGGGAGAGAAACAGCAATGTGTGGTTGCCTCTCACGGGGCCCTCACTGGGGACCTGGCCTGCAACCCAGGCATGTGCCCTGACTGGGAATCGAACTGGGACCCTTTGGTTCCCAGCTTGCGGTCAATCCACTGAGCTACACCAGCTAGGGCTAGTTTCATCATTGTTTTTGGAAAAAAGAAATGGCCAAATCACACATGCTTAATGCAGGAAAGTCGGGTATGCAGCTAGACAGAGGACCACTGGCCCATTCAAACCCTCCCAGCCCCTAAAATTGCCATATATGACCCGGCTTCCCCCTTCCAGATTTCTGTTCCTTCTACAACATCCTGAAGACCTGCCGGGGCCATACCCTGGAGCGGTCGGTATTCAGTGAGCGGACGGAGGAGTCCTCCGCCGTGCAGTATTTCCAGGTGGGTACATGTGGTCTCTGAACAGGCTGTCGCCAACTCATGGCCCCTGGGAGGCTGCGAAGCACAGGGCAGGCCCACCTGGGTTCACGTCCTGGCTCTGCCCCTTACTAGCTGCGTAACCTTGGGCAGGTTTCCTCCGCTTGCTGGGCCTCAGTTTCCTCATCTGTGAAACGGAGATGCCAGGGCCTGCCTTAGGAGGGTTGCTAGAAGGACTTGAGTGCAGGTGAAGTTCAAGTTCACAGGCATATTGAGTAATGACAGCACAGATAGAATGTACCGACCACGTAGGGTATGCTAGGTACTGGTCCAAGCGCTTTCACACGTATGGAAGCGCTTGAGCCCTCCCAACAACTCTAGGAGGTAAGTACTATTATTGTCCCCATTTTGCAGATGAGAAAACTGACTCAGAGAGGTTAAGTGACTTGCTCCAAGTCACACAGCTATTATGCAACAGAGCCAAGATGGGAAGCCAGGCCTGCCTGATGCCAAAGCCTGTGCCCCTGCCCAGGTGCCACGCTGCCTCCCGATCGCCCGTTGTCTTACAGAGAGACCCCGCAGCACCTCACCCGCCTGGCGCTCTGAGTCCTAGGGTTCTGTTTGATCTACGCTGCTTCTTTGGGGTTCCTAAGATGGGGCAGCTGGCCCCTGATCCCAGAACTTTGCCTGTGGCAAATCTTGAGTTCTGCTGGTGGATTCCAGGCCCAGGTGGCATCCAGCTGTGTCCTTTGGCCATGGTGATGTTGGAGGTTTCCCTCCTGGGGGCTGCCTCTGGCTTCTCACTCCCTCTCCTGGAGTAGCCAGCAGCTGCCAGAGGGGTTTGGCCAGCAGAGAGGGTGCAGCCTTCTGTGGGCAGTTTGTGCCCGAGGTGACCCTTCTGCTGTCTCGGGTCAGCCATGGCCTGGGCCATTTGTGCTACCGCGTGCCCTGTGCCATTGGCGTGTCTCTGTTCCAGTTTTATGGCTACCTGTCCCAGCAGCAGAACATGATGCAGGACTACGTGCGGACAGGCACCTACCAGCGTGCGATACTGCAGAACCACACTGACTTCAAGGACAAGGTGAGCAGGGCCTGCCCTGCCTCCCTCTGCCCTCTCGCCACACCCCTTCCCTCAGGCTCTCTGCCTGCCTCAGCGCAACAGCTGCCTCTCTCTTTTTCCTCTGCTCATGGATTTTAGCTTTAACTTTTTCAGGTTACAAAAGCAAAATCTACTTTTTGCAAAAACTCAAAGAACCCATCATGCACAATATGGACAGGAAAGGCTTCTGTCATTTCCTTCCGCAGCGACCACTGCCCAGTTTTCCCATGCACGGACCACCACATGTATTTTAGAGTTGCTTAATGTTGTACACAGGGTCCAGCACAAATAATGCCCCTTTTTTAAATTACAAAATTATAAGCATGTCATTCTGTAACATAACAATATCACACTCAAGCACACCATATGACATTTTAGGTGAAACATTCAAATTGCTGTCCTCCTCGTGCGAGACATTCATGTAGCCTACAAGCCACACTCAGGCAGGCGTTACTGCTGCCGGACCCTGCCCGGTGTGTATATGTGTGTGATAGGGTTCTGTGTTAACTGCACACTCTTCACCCAGAATTCTCTTTCCCCACTTAATGGTGCATCTGGGGCCACACAATCAAATCACATGGATGTAGTGTAATTTATCTAGTTACTTCCCTAATTCCTTTTAAGATTTTTTTAATATTACCAAGTATTATATAGTGAGTCCTCATTTCATGTTGTTCATAGGTTCAGTGACTTTAAGGAAAATGGCATGTGAGGAAACCAGTTTTACCCTTGGCTACTTGATATAAACAAGAGTTCCCTTCTGTGCCATCACCAACATTGTAACGAGTGACATTGGATGAAATGTTATTTGAAGAAGTGCTCTATGCTCATGATTAAAAAGGGAAAGCAGTAAAGAGTATTTGTGTTCATAAGTGAAAGTTTATTCCTTTCCCCACCGTTTTGAACCCAGTGAGGGCTTGTTTTTTCCTTGACTTATCTTTGAGGGCTCTCAACATGATCCATGTGACCAAGGCATGATCATGGACTTGGTCACGTCCTCTCAGCATGGCTGAGAATTCCCTCAGGACATAAAGCCCCCTGGGCCCCAGGGCCTGACCCCTGCAGCCTAGGAAGAAGTCCTGGACAGAGCAGCATGCATGTCAGGACCATCTGTGTCCCCAGCTTCCTCCTAGCTGCTGGTGTGTGCTGTGCTGGAGCAGTGCTTGGGGCCTGGAAAGTGCATGCTCCTTCAGCGAAATTTCTTCCTGCTCTCCCAGGATGGCAATGCATTTATTTTGTGGTTCATCCAGATCTCTGAGAGGCACTCCCACCTGACTATCCCATGCCCCTATGGACATTCCTTCTGTGCTAGCCACTGTACCCAGAGCAGTTCTGCAAATACTTGTCACCACTAGGAACTTCTGTCCTGATTCTGCTGACACAGATGCAATCAGACAAACCTACAATGAGGGATGATATCCCACACACTAGCATGGACTCTTCTAAGAGTTAATGGCCTTGGGGCCAGCAGCCCTTGAGAGGGTACCCACCGAACTCAGGTCTGGGGCAGCTCATGTGGCCCAGCCCAGCCACTGGCTGATTCCCTGGGCTAGGGTCATTATGCAACCAGAAGACACTGCCACCAACACCCTAACACCTCCCTGGCCCCTTTCTTTCCTGCAAGGGCTGCAGAGGTCCCAGAAGGATGCCTCTCAGTTGTCGCACCATTTTCTGGGGAGGACCACAGGGCTCAGCCCGGCAGATTCAGGGTCCGTGCGGTCCACGGGGTTGGGGCTGAGTGAACTTTCCCTGGGGGCTCCTCCCAGGATTCAGGAATGCTCTGTGGGGCCTGGGATCAGGGGCTGCCTATCTCCTGCCTCTGTGTGGGCCTCAGTGTTCATGCTGCAGGGCTCAGAAGTGTCTTTACCTAGTGAGCACTCATTCCCAGAGAAACTACAGGCTCACTTGTGACAGCCAGGTGTCCACCATGCCGCATAGAAAGGTCACAGCCCAATCAGTCCTGGAATCGGATCTGAGAGCATGTGATGGTTTTAATATCCTAGCTGTCTTCAGAAATCCTGCTCTACCATCTTCAGATCCAGAACTGGGGGCTCCTGTGTGCTCCAGGTTGCTCAGAAACCAACCTGTTGTCAGCAGGCCTGTGCCAAGGGGAGGCAGGCTGCAGGGCCCAGGGTGCTCTCAGCTACCAGGATCTGCAGGGAGCCAGAGCCTGGTGATGTGCACATCGTTATGATCACCATCCCTTCACTGGTGTCTTCTTCTCACTGCCCCATCCCTCCTCAGATTGTTCTTGATGTTGGCTGTGGCTCTGGGATCCTGTCGTTTTTCGCTGCCCAAGCTGGAGCAAGGAAGATCTATGCTGTGGAGGCCAGCACCATGGCCCAGCATGCCGAGGTCAGCGGCCCACTGGAACCCCAGCCAGTCCTTGTCCTTCAGCTCCGTGCCCGTGCCAGCCTGGAAAACTGGCCCTGCTGGGAGCCCCCAGGAGAGGAGATGTGACCCCCGGATTCAGGGGGATCTGTGGACATCACCTCTCTTTGGTCTCTCATCCCCAAAATCTGGGCCTGAGGTGGTGTTCCCTCCGTGACTGGTGGTCACCTACTGGGTTCAGGGGTGGTTTGGGGTCTTCAGAGCCTTGACAGCCTTCTGCCTCAAGGGACTTTGCAGTCACACAGACTAGGGCGGGATCTTGGACCCGGCCAACAGCCCGCCTCTCTGAACCCCACTTCCCACATCTGTAAAATGTGGGTAACAACATGGCTTTATTTCATTAGTTTAAGCTCTCTCTCTCTCTTTTTTTTTTTTTTTTTTTTGCATTGAAACCTTCATTCACAAGGTTCAAAACCTACAAGCCACAAAAGGGTAAACAGTGGCATTAATCCCCTCCCCACTACCACTCACTCCCAGCTGCCCAACCCCCACACCAGGGGTTGCAGGGAGGGACATCTATGCAAGCTCTGCTGAGCTATTGGGTGGCTCCTTCAGCAAGCATGTGCTCTCCTCTGCCTGCCTGACTCTTACACAAATGATAGCCCACCACCGTCTTGCACCTACTCTGTTCCCTTAACAGTTTGCCTGCTACTGTGTCATCGTATAAAGAGCTTCCTTACTCTTTCTAGTAGCCACAGAGCATCCTTTGCCTGGACGGACCACTGTTTGTGTAGACACATTATTATCACTACTTAGGCTGCTTCCCAGTCCTCGCAGCACAAGTAATGCTGTGCTGAACTCCTCATACATGTGTCACCTCTCCTGTGTGAGGTCATGTTCACGGGACAGATTTCTAGCACTGGAGTAGCCGGGGTGGTAGCTTCAGTGGCTTTAGCAAAGCCTATCATTCCCATCTTTCCCTCCACTAGCAATTGGTTGCCCCATCAGGGTAGGGGTGATATGAGGGATCCAGGAGCATCAGGGGGAAGGGGCTGAGGGAGAACTGAGGCCATGGCTGATTGTGGCTCTGGGTAGGGTGCTGATGAAGGAGGCAGAGGGAATTGGGTGGCTATATGGCGACAGAGGTCCTCCCTTCCCTGAGGATGCATGGTGGATGGGTGGGGGCAGAGACCCCCGTGACCCCTCTGGCCTGCCCACCCACAGGTCCTGGTGAAGAGTAACAACCTCACCGACCGCATCGTGGTCATCCCCGGGAAGGTAGAAGAGGTCTCGCTCCCTGAGCAGGTGGATATCATTATCTCAGAGCCCATGGGCTACATGCTCTTCAATGAGCGCATGCTCGAGAGCTACCTCCACGCCAAGAAGTACCTGAGGCCTGGTGGTGAGTGTCCCTGCTGGCACGTGGCCTGGCATCACAGGCGTGCCCACTGGGGCTCCTTGGGGTGCCCCTGACTGCTACTCAGTGGGCAGTTGTGGTTCAGCTTTCTGCTGGCCTGTTTTAGTGGCCTGCAGTGCTAAGGGCACCTGAGCCTTCATGCCTCCCTCACTCCCTCCCTCCCTGGCCCCCCACCGCTCCCTATGCCCAGCCTGCCCCAGATAAGGCCACACAGCCACCTGCTTAGCCTCCCTGGCCACAGTACTGAGGGGTTCCCCTCAGGTCCCCTGAGAGCTTCCAGGCTGCCTGCCATCTCATGCCGTGTGTCATGGGGACAGTGTTTGGCTGGGAATGTGGCAGGTGTGGAAGGTGTCCTGTGGTGCTCAGAGGAGCTGACCTGTCATCTGCATTCCTAGCCCAGTAACTGCACCCTTGACCAGCCAGCCCCTGTACTCCAAGCCAGGGAGACGGGGCAAGGATCAGTGTGGCACAGGGGCAGCCTGCTGTCTGGCACGTCTATCAGTGGCCCATGTTTGGGTCGCTGTGCCTGCCTGTCCACGCTCCTTGGTTACTGGGTCACCATGGGACTGTGCCCCACCCTGGGATGGGGTCTGTGCCCGGTCCTGAACATCTGCTGCTGTGTCCATTTCTTGGTTCAGGTTGTGTCTTTGAATGCTCCTGTGTAAGCACAGGGTACTGTGTGTGCACATGTACATGTGGCACTGGAGGACCTGGCCAGGACAGCAGTGTGGGAACCCAGCAGACTGGTGGCCCCATGGTGGGCAGGGGCTGGGGGGAGTCTCTGGGGGAGCACCTCTGGCCTTCCTGGATCCAGGCTGCAGGGACCTGCGTTGGGCTTCACTCTTGGAGGTGGGTGGTGACTGCCGGTTCCCACAGTGGTGTCCTATGTCCCAGTTGTGAGTGTGGGAAGCTAGGCTTCCCCAGGGACCCCACTCTCCTCCCATTCTACCCTTTAGGTGGCCAAGCCTGCTGGGGGCGGAGGGGGGCAGCAGAGGGTTTGCCCTTATGGGACATAAGGACAAACAAGAGGCAGGCTCTGGTGGGCAGCTGCACATTCCACCCCACTGTTCAAGCAGCCTGCCCAGGATAAGGCCTGGGGCCAGTGACGCCCCCTTGTTCCTTTGAGTGTCCTTTGTTCTACCTCAGGAAGCTCTTTGGGGGGATTGAAAGGAACCCTCTTCCCAGCTGCACACATTTAGGTGCCTTCAGGACTGGAGCACTTTCCCATGATGCCCTAGGTGACTGGCAGACCTGTGTAGGCGGCCTAGTGAGTGGCCTCTGGGCCCAAATAGAGCATCTCCCCTCCCCCTCCCCAGCCTGATTACTGCTAGTGCCTCAGCTCCTGCCCCCCTCTGCCCCCCACATAGGAAAAGGGAGGGAGGCCCACATCTGGAGGCCAGGTGACTCTGCCCTAGACTCACTGAGGGAGCCGCTGGCTCTGATTCATACAGCCCTGAGTCACACAGATGGAGGATGCTGCTGCCCCTCCCATTTCAAGCCATGTACCAGACCAGGGTGGCCAGAAAGTCCACCCTGCCTGCCAGAGCCTGGGCAGCCCCAGTGGCAGGGCTTCAGGTGACCCTCCACCTAGCCTCTGGCCTCCCCTGAGGTCCCTATGGCATAGCCTGGGACTCAGCCTTGCTTTGTTCAGAGCACTCTGCTTTCCCCGTTTCCCCGGCTGCACGTCCATGGATGATGGCGTATAAAGTGGCACTGCCTGGCTCATGAAGCAGGACCCATGGCACCACTTGATTGAGGCTCTGGCAGGTTCCTTCCTGTCTCCCAGCCCTAGCTCTGGGACTTCAGGACAGGCATTCCTACTCCCTGGCTGGCTGGCCATCCAGGTTTGGTGAGACGGTGCATGTAAAGTGCTCGTCGTGGCTGTTGGCAGAGTAGGTGCTCAGTACCTCTGTGTTGCACAAATGCATGAATGAATGAGAGACTGGGAAGGCCCAGGGTTGGGGGTCCTGGGGCCCTTTGGAGGGCCTGCCTGGCCCTGCGGAATGTCCCACCATGACGCCAGCACCCCTCCGTGCCTCCCAGGAAACATGTTCCCTACCATTGGTGATGTCCACCTCGCACCCTTCACGGATGAACAGCTCTACATGGAGCAGTTCACTAAGGCCAACTTCTGGTGAGTGCCCTGTGTGTGTCCTGCCTTCTCAGGGATGGCCCTGCCTCTTCTTCCTCATTCTAAATAGGACCTGAACGACTGGGCTGGACGAGGGCCAACTGGGAGAGAAGGCAGGCTGCTTACCTGCCTCTCTGCTGCTGGTGACCTTGCCGTGCGGGTGGGGGCTTTCTGCAGGTACCAGCCATCCTTCCACGGAGTAGACCTGTCGGCCCTCCGAGGCGCCGCTGTGGACGAGTATTTCCGGCAGCCTGTAGTGGTGAGTAAGTCACCCCGGGTGATACCACAGTTAACACTGGGCATGGCCCTCACCTGGGGTGACAGGAAGGGGTGGGCACAGGCTTTCCTGTCAGGCCTTGTACAAGCTGTGCAGCCCTGGGGCGGCCACTCTCCCTCTGAGCTCTCGCTTCTGCCCCTGCACAGAGCTGTCCCACGGATAGGTTGGGAATGAAGTGGCAATGCATGCAGTGTACTTAGCACACAGTAAAGGTGCAGCACATGTGAACTGTAATTAGATGAATTGATCCTTGGTGAACTGATTTTATATGATTAAAATCAATTATTGAGATTTTTACACTGATATGTAGACCCATGACACAAAAATCAAGAAAGTTTAGAAGTGAAAAGCCTCCCCACTCCCATCCCCAGACACAGACTTCTCCTTCATATAGGCAAACAATACTTCCTGTGTATCTTTCCAGAAGTTTTACAACTAAATGTGCATGTATACCTTTTTTCTCCAAATATATATAGCATAATCAACATACTGTTCTGTCTTACTTTCTCTGTGGTCAGAGAACATAAACTATGATTTCAGTCCCTTGAAATCTTTTGAGTTTCTTTATACCCAGTATGAGTTCTCTTTTGTTTTCTGTTCTATGTGTACTTGAGAAAAATGTACTTTAATCACTTGTTGAGTACAGAGTTAGGTTACTGTCAATTAGGTCACACTTGTTAATCATGTTGGTCGAATCTCTATCTCTAGTGATATTTTTTATCTGCTTTTCCTATCTGTTCCTGATTGTAGATTTACTTTTCCATTTAGTTCTGATACTTTTTGCTTTTTATTTTTGGACACTACATTATTAGGTGCATACAGGTTTAGGATAATTGTATCTTCCTGTTGGATTGATCCTTTTGTCATTATAAAAAGTGTCTCATTTTATCTCAGGTGGTATTTCTTGCCTTAAAGTCTATTTTTTTCTGATGGTAGTTTAGCTACTCTGGTTTTATTTGGGTTAATCTTTGTACAGTATGTATTTCTCCATCCTTCTATTTTCAACCTTTTTGTGCCCTTATCACTTTTTTCTCATATAAGCAGCATATATGTGGGTTTTGTTTTTTAACCAAGTTAATGTTTTCTGTCTTTAAATTAGAACATTTACATTTAAAGGAATTACTACTCTTATGGGTATAAATCTTTCATTTTAGCCCCAGCTGGTGTAGCTCAGTGGATTGAGGGCGGGCTGGGAACCAGAGGGCCCCGGTTCGATTCCCAGTCGGGGCACATGCCTGGGTTGCGGGCCAGGTCCCCAGTGAGGGCCATGTGAGAGGCAATCATACATTGCTCTTTCTCCCTCCCTTCTCCTCTCTCTGAAAATAAATAAATAAAATCTTTAAAAAAAACAACTTCATTTTACAATTTTTCTATTTATCCTGACTGCTGTTTCTTTTTTTTTCTTTTTTTTTAAGATTTATTTATTACTTTTAGAGGGGAATAGACGGAGAACGAGAAGGAGAGAAACTTCAATGTGTGGTTGCCTCTCACATGGCCCCCACTGGGGACCCAGCCTGCAACTCAGGCATGTGCCCTGACTGGAATTGAACGGGTAACTCTTTGGTTTGCAGCCCACGCTCAATCCACTGAGCTACACCAGCCAGGGCTGCTATTTCTTTTTAAAATCTTTTCTTGCCTTCTTTTAATACAGTATATATTATTGTTTTCCCCTCTTGATGTCTTTCACTAGTTTTGAGAGACTCTTGGGTGTGTTCTTTTTAAACATACCTTTGCACCCTTCGCTTTCTCCTTCTAGGGTTCTGATTACATGGATTTTAGAGTTTAGATGTTTACATCCTGTCTCAGATGATTCTTATATTCTTTTCTGCATTTCCATCCTTTTTTTCCTCTCAATTGCTTCATTTTCATATTTGCTACTGTTTTCCAGTTCCAATCCTTCATTTGTGGTGTCTCATCTGATTTTCTAATTCTTCATTTCAGTTCTAGAATTTTATTTTGCTTATTTGCTATTTCAGTTCTCTGTGAAATTCTCCATATTTTCACCTTTCTTTTTGAACATACTAATTGTAAGTCATTGATCACTTTTAGTATCTGGGTAAGTGGTGTGTTCCTGTTGTCTATTCTCTTGGTGTTTGATTCTCATCCTTTGGTCCTGTCTTTTGAAGCCTGGTCATCAAATGCCAGAATGAAAAACTACACAGATTCTGGATGATGTTTTCCCTTCCAAGGATTTGTTTTATTTTTTCAGACAATTAGCCGTATGAACAGACTATTTTGGCCCTATCATGCATTTGAGTGAGATAGTTGGTGGCTGCTTTTCCGACTCAGCTGGTATATTTCCTGGCTTCCCTGTAGGGCAGCAGTTCTCAAACATTTTGGTCTTAGGTTCCTTTTACATCTTAACAATGGAGAGTGCATCCTGGCCTGTGTGGCTCAGTTGGTTTAATCATCTCATAACCGAAACATTGTGGGTTCAATTCCCAGTCAGGGCACATGCCTAGGTTGCAGGTTCAATCCCTGGTCTGAGCACTATGCGAGGCAACCGATTGATGTTTCTCTCTTGCATTAATGTTTCTCTCCCTTTCTCTCTCCTTTCCCCTCTCTAAAAGCAATGAAAAAATGTTCTCAGCCCTAACCAATGTGGCTCAGTTGGTTGGGCATTGTCCCGAAAAGCGAAAGGTTGCTGGTTTGATTCCCAGTCAGGGCACATGCTTAGGTTGTGGGTTCGGTCCATGGTCGGGGAACCAATGGAAGGTAACCAATCAACTTTTCTCTCTCATTGATGTTTCTCTTCCCTTCTTTCTCCCTTCTTCCCTCTTTCCATAAAAATAAATAAAGTCTTTTAAAAAAAGAAAGAAAATGTCCTCAGGTGAGGCTAAAAAAGGAAAAAAAAGGAGAATCCCAAAGAACTTTGGTTAATGTGTATTGTATCTATTGACATACTGCCAGTATCTATTGATATTAAAAACTAAGCCTAGCCCTGACTGGTGTGGCTCAGTTGGTTGGGTGTTGTCCCATCTCACAAAGCTGAAGGTCATAGGTTCGATTCCAGGTCAGGGCACATGCTTAGGTTGTGGGTTCAATCCCTGGTTGGGGTGCTTAAGAGAGAAACCCACCAATCCATGTTTCTCTCCCTCTCTTTCTCCCTCCCTTCCCCCCTCTCTAAAAATAAGTAAAATCTAAAAAAAACCTCTAAGCCCAAGAAATTTAAAAATACTTGTTTAAAAACAACAGTAGTAAAACCATTACCTATTAACATAAATATCATTTTTTTAAATATTTATTTATTTTTAGAGAGGAGAAGGGAGGGAGAAAGAGAGGAGACAAACATAAATGTGCCTCTCGCACGTCCCCAACAAAGGATCTGGCCTGCAACCCAGGCATGTGCCCTGACTGGGAATCGAACCAGCGACCCTTTGGTTCCCAGGCCCACGCTCAATCCACTGAGCCACATCAGCCAGGGCCATAATTATCATTTTTAAGGGAAAAAAACTATTTCAATACTTTTCAGTAAGAATACTGGCATTTTTAATTTGTAAATCTCTTTAATGCCTGGCTTAACAAAAGACAGTTGGATTCTGTTTCTGCATTCCTCTGTTGTGATATCACAGGTGAGTTAATGAATGAAGAAGGGCAGAAAACATCTGAGTCTTATTATGAAAATAGTTTTGATCGTGGTACTTTGGAAAGGACCACACTTTGAGAACTGCTGCTTTAGGGTGTAGCTTTTAGTGGTTTAAGTGAAGGTGGTTCACAGAGCCCCTGGCGTCAGCCTCCCAGCACTATATGCTGCTAAACCTTTTTTTTAGCTTTGAGAAAGTATTTATTTACTTTTAGAGGGGGAAGGAGGGAGAAGGAGAAGGAGAGAAACATCAATGTGAGTCACACTGATGGGCTGCCCCACAGGGGACCCAGCCTGGATGTGCCTCAGCCAGGAATCGAACCAGCGTCGTTCGGTTTGCAGGTCGGTGCTCAATCCACTGAGCCACACCAGCCAGGGGCACAGCTTAGGAAATGGCAAATGCCACAAAGTGAAATCACATGCAGAACATCCACCTTCCACTTCCACATTTCCCTTCCTTTAGCACCTTGGCCCCTTTTGTCCTAACTTCCATCGTAACCGTGAACCCCCATTTTGCTTTCCCCACCCAGGGAGGCCCCTGAAAGGCCACACCAAAGGGAAAAGGCACAGGCCAAAAAACATCTCCTTTCTCTCCAGGATCTTGGCCCCCAAAGCAATGGCTGCTGCTGTTTCTCTTCAGCGTTTTCAAACAGCTGGGTTTTTTTTTTTTTACTTGGCTCGTATAGTTCTTGGCAAGAGTGTTAGTCTGACAGAAACATCGGCATTGTGACTGTGACTGGATGGACATTAGCACGTAGTCCTCTAACTTGCTTTTGTGTGGACTTGCTTGACAATTTTTCTCAGCGATCTTCCTCTTCTGTTCATAAAGGGCCTCTTCATTCTTTTGCGCACACAGCCTTTTGTGGACACGCCATCGATTTAATTAGATGGCCTCCAGTGTGTTGCTGCTACAGACAGTCTCTAATTACATGTGTGAATGTGTACATGTGCCCCTCTATTTGTGCGTTCAACTCCTGGAAGTGGAAATCTTTTATGTGTATGAAGTCTTGTCATTTTGAGAGCTGGCTTCTAATTGTCCTCCATGGTGTTGGACCAGTGCATCCTCTCCCAGCATGCCTGAGGAGGGCAAACTGGTTTGACCTGAGTGGCCTAGAGGCTGTGGCCAGACTCAGGGAAAGGGGTAGGGCTCTCCCCTGCTTTGCTAGCCCTGAGCTTGAAGCCACGTCACCTCTATGGTCTCTCCCAGGACACATTTGACATCCGAATCCTGATGGCCAAGTCTGTCAAGTACACGGTGAACTTCTTAGAAGCCAAAGAAGGGGATTTGCACAGGTACCAGCCCTCACGCCCCTCCTGCTGGGCCACTGCTGGCTCTTGCAGGCATTCTACAGCCCCGGGGCAGGCAAGTGGACCAAAGTCCGGGACTCTGCACCTGGCCACCCTTCTTCTCTGCCAGCAACCCCTGTTCAGCTTCCCCAGCAATCACTGCCCTTTGCCTTCCAGGATAGAAATCCCATTCAAATTCCACATGCTGCATTCTGGGCTGGTTCACGGTCTGGCTTTCTGGTTTGACGTCGCATTCATTGGGTCCATGTGAGTACACCAGAGCAGAGCATGCTACTCTCAGCCCCCAGGACTTCCCTGCAGTTGTGAGCCCCAGGCGTGACTGGTTTGGATGCTCACAGGCATCTGAGTGGGCAGGCTGCCCCCTCCAGGTTCCTGTCCCTTCCAAAAGACAATGAGAGCTTGCCTCAAGCCAGAGATTTTTGTGGGAGTGTATCTACCCTGTTCTGAGTGACTGTCCTTTACGGGGCCTGGTCAGTATCTTGGCACATGTCAGGGTGAATGGGCACCCCATGACCATCATCTCCTAGCTGTGTGTGTGCGGGTGTGTGACTAAGACTGCCTGGGTGGCTATTCTGTCTTGGCCCCAGGGGACCTGCAGAAAGGGCAGACACCTAGGGGGAGCTCAAGGTGCATGGGTGGTGGCTCTAGCCCTGTTGTTTGTGCCTGTCCCTTCTCGGCAGAATGACTGTATGGCTGTCCACGGCCCCAACGGAGCCCCTGACCCACTGGTACCAGGTCCGGTGCCTGTTCCAGTCACCACTGTTCGCCAAGGCTGGGGACACGCTCTCAGGGACATGTCTGCTTATTGCCAACAAAAGGTGCCAGCTGCCTCCCCAGGCTGGGAGAGGAAGGGGTCCATCCACCCAGCCGGCTTACGGCTGCCCTCCCCTGCCCTCCCCACAGACAGAGCTACGACATCAGTATTGTGGCCCAGGTAGACCAGACAGGCTCCAAATCCAGTAACCTCCTGGATCTGAAAAACCCCTTCTTCAGGTAGGATGGGCTCATGGCCTGCAGGGGGGAGGGGGGCACCCTTCTGGCCCACAGCCGCTCGGCCCTGCCCACGAGTCCACCTCT
The DNA here is from genome assembly GCA_004026765.1 of Micronycteris hirsuta. Taxonomy (NCBI): domain Eukaryota; kingdom Metazoa; phylum Chordata; class Mammalia; order Chiroptera; family Phyllostomidae; genus Micronycteris; species Micronycteris hirsuta. The sequence goes on along the minus strand of PVJI01002636.1, from coordinate 22,629 downwards.
GGTGCAGATACACAGGCACGACGCCGTCACCCCCGCCGGGTTCCCACTACACATCCCCCTCCGAGAACATGTGGAACACGGGCAGCACCTACAACCTCAGCAGTGGGATGGCTGTGGCTGGTGAGCGGGTCCCCATGTGGGTGGGGCGGGTGGCAGGGCCACTGAGTGGTCACACCTACCAGTGCTTCCGGGGCAAAGCTGGCAGTTCTGGCCCTTCACACAGGACACTGTCCCCACCCCTGACATCTCCCTCCCTGGACACAGGGATGCCGACTGCCTATGACCTGAGCAGTGTTATCGCCAGCGGCTCCAGCGTGGGCCACAACAACCTGATTCCTTTAGGTGAGTGTGCCTGGGTCTGGGGAGGTGGGGGTGAGGTCGCCGGCACCCAGAATGGCCCATGTGTGCGGGCCTTCTGCACCACCTTTCCCTCTTCCTTGGGGCTCCTGGCTGAGGTGCCCCACTCCTCTCTGCCTCGCTCTGCCGCCACTGCACCCACCCTCCCTGCACTCTGGTGTGAAAGTGTGAGTGGGAGCACCCCCCTCAGGCAGAATGTGGGCCTGGGCTGGCCGGGGGCGGTGACGCCGTCTCCCTTCCTTCCTCCCTCTGCTGCGCAGCCAACACGGGGATTGTCAATCACACCCACTCCCGGATGGGCTCCATAATGAGCACAGGGATTGTCCAAGGTAACAGAGCGAGCGGGTCCCGGGGGTGTGAGCACGCTGACTGCTGGGCTGCCCACTGGCCCTCTCGCCTGCTCTCTCTTTCCCTCTGATTCTGCTGTGGGGGGCCGGGTGGGCAAGAGGGCAGAACTGACCCTCAGTGCCCATGCCCCACTCCACAGGGTCCTCCGGCACACAAGGCAGCAGTGGCAGCGGATCCAGCGCCCACTACGCAGTCAACAGCCAGTTCACCATGGGCGGCCCAGCCATCTCGATGGCTTCACCCATGTCCATCCCAACCAATACCATGCACTACGGGAGCTAGGCCCCTCCAGTGGGGAACAGACTGACAGCACCAGGAAACCAAATGAAGACCCTGCCCATCCACCCCTCCGCCCGGGCGGCTTTCACCCCTGTACTGGAGAAGCCCAAACACCAGTCACAGCCCTCTTTGCTACGGGAACTTTTTTACACAACATTGCTGCCGCCACCCCCACCCACATCTTGGCCCTGAGCGTGTGTCGCTGCCATATTTTACATAAGATCATGTCATGGGAGCCCTGTTACCCCCTCTTGCCCTCTCCACCCTGACCTGGGCTTAACATCTGATGAAATGGGCGTGTCCAGGCCTGATAGCCGCAGGCCTTGTGGGGCAGTTGGCAAGGAGCAACTCTGGTCCCGCCCAGTTCCCGGCCCGGCCCCCTGACTGTCTCCAGTGGGAAGGCAATCCTCGCTAGATGGGGCCTCCCCTTCAGCTACCAGGCCTTGGTCACAATGGGCGTGACATGCTGCTTTTTTTAATTTTATTTTTTTACAAAAAGAACCAGTGTCAATCCACAGACCCTCTGAGACACCAGGCCGGCCGGGCCGAGCCAGCAGCCCTTTTCCCCACTCAGAGGCTCAGTGATGAGGGGTGGCCCTGCCAGGTCGCCAGGATAGGGCAGGGCCAGGCCTGTGCAGCCCCACAGCCCCTCCCGCAAATGGGTTCACCTCACACTTGAATGTACAACCTACCCCAGCTGTTGGGAAGGCCCTCCGTCCAGCCCCTGCCTCTTGCTGCTGTCCTGTCCCTGAGCCCCTCTGGGTTCCACCCTGCTCCCCATCCCCACCAAGAGCTAGGATAGGAGGCTGGTGGGCCTGGAGGGGAGAAGGGTCACTTGTCAGCCAATGGGGGCAGACACAGAAACCTCAAGGAACTGTTATGGAAGGCGTCCTTTTTCCTTGTAGCTAACATTAAGCCTGTGTATTTCCCTCAGTATTTGTAGATGCTCCAGTCCCTATTATGATGATGGCATTTTGGTCTCTTCCCAGCCTGGGAAAGGACCTTGCAGGGATCTTTCCCTCCAAAAAGGAAAAAATAAACAAGGAAAAGTGTTTCAGCACAGGCAATTTTCTTCTACTTCTGCTCCCCTCATTTCTAACACTCCCCCCGCCCCCGCCCCAACTCAGATGTGGTGGAGCCGAAGCTAGGCCCAAGGCTCTGCCAACTGGGTGCTCCGGGAAGGACAGGCACAGCTGAGGCGAAAGTGGCCCTCTGCTCTCCCACCCCGCCCTTAGAGAAGAAAGGCCGGGCGGGCAGCCCATGGGGCACAGCTGCACTGGAAACTCCTTGCTCAGCCACCCTTCTCCCGCCTTTATATAAATTCTCTGAATCACCTTTGCATAGAAAATAAAAGTGTTTGCTTTGTAAGAAAAGTCTGGAAAGTAGCAGAGTGATCTCAAGGTGTCAAGGGACCTTTCAGTCATCGTCTGGGGGCAGGGCAGGCAGAGGTGTCCCCTCATGTTGGACCTGAAAGAGAAACTCCCACCAGTGGCTCTGTGACTTCTCCCCCTATGGGGAAGAGGCTGGAAGCCCCACAGCCACGACTGAAACAATTCCTCACCTGCAGGCTCAGGCCTCAGGCTGCTGTGTGTCTCTGCGGGGTGGGGGTCTGGAGTACATCTGAGGGCAGAGCTGTGGCCTGGGCTGGAGGTGTCACGTGCTCCAAAGGCAGTGGCTGGAAAAAGTAAAACTGAACCCAGTTCCCTGGGGTTAGCATCATGACCAGTGAGCTGACCAACCCAGAGGCCCCGCTGTGACCGCCCCAGACCCGTACCTTACAGCCCAGGGCCAGGAGGGCATGGAGTAGCACGACAACAGATAGCAGCACAGAGGCCACCAACCTGGTGTCCTCGCGGACAATGGGCCAGAGGGTGAACACCAGGCCAGCAGCTGACAGGGCCAGAGCCAGCACCCCGAAGAGCCACTGCAGCCATGGGACAGGGATTAGCCACAGGACCTGAGGGCAACATGGGCAGATGGCTACCAGGTTTCTCCACGGCATACGAAGCCCCCACCTCCTGGGGCTGCACTCACCACAGTGGGGATGAAGATGAAGAGGGAGTAGCCATAGACACACACGGTCTCCAGAAAGGTGTAAGGTCCCATGCGCTCCCGGACACCCTTGCGCCACTGCAGGAAGGCCCACAGCGCCAGAGGTACCAGCCAGGCATAGCAGTAGATGGTGACGCTGGCCACGGTCACTGGGGGGCAAGGTAGGCAGTCACCCCTGGGGCCCCATGGCACCTCTCAGCCCCACCAGGCACTGGCCCTCGCCTGCTTTGCTTACCCTTGTGGAACTGGGGGCTGTAGTGAATGGAGGCATCCCTCCTGTGGGCCAGCAGCACTGTCAGGTTGCCGGTGATGGCCAGAACAAAGGCTAGTGTGGCGCAGATCCAGAAGGGGCCTACAGATGGGGTGTAGTCAGTGTCCCAAGCACAGAGCTTCCAGAACAGGTGACTTGTCCTGTTTTGTCCCAGCCTTTCCAAGCTCTGGGCTACCTCCACGCCCATCACTCCAGCAACCTGACTTACAACCACTGACAAGCTGGTAGTTAAATCCAGCATTGGCTCAGTCCTCATCTTTCTTGGCCATTCAACAGCCTTTGATATAGCTGATTCCCCCCACCCCCCGGAAACACTCAACATTCTTGGCTTCTGTCTCATGTCACTGACAACTTCTTAATCTCTTTGACTCCCTGACCTGACGATGGGGAGCCGGCTGGGCCCAGTCCTCAGCCCTGCTCTGTGTTCACCCCTTGCATGATCTTGTCCAACCTCAGGGTTTTATGCCACCTCTAGGCCAACAGTTGCCAAATGTCTCATGTCCAGGCCTCTGCCCTGAACCTTGGACTTGACATTCAACATTTCCACATGTGCCTCCCTCTCCACCCCACCACACTCACTCTTTCCCCTCAAAACTGCCCAGATTTTCTCACTGATAAATCAACTCCATGCTTCTCATGATCTAGGAAAAAACCTTGGCACCCTCCTGGGCTTCTGTCTTCCCACCCCATTATTCAGTTATCCAGTGGGTCAGCAAATCCCGTCAGCTCTACCCCTTCAAGACGTGGGCCAGAATCTAATCACTCCTCTCTCCCTGGCACCAGCCCCACCCCCACAGTAGTCACCTCTTCCCTGGTCTCCCTGCTTCTGCCCTTGTGTCTGACAGTGGCCAGGGGGCTCCTGAGAACACTTAACTAAGCTCCCTTCTCACTGAATCTTAGGAGGTCTGTGTGATCTGTCATCTAGGTGGTGGCCTACCAGTTTATTCTGCTCCAGTGACAATGCTGCCCTGCAGTTCAGCTGCGTTTCCTCCAGAGCTTATGCCTCTTCTGGAATGTTCTTCCCCTAGCTCTCCCCACCCCCAACCAGGATCATTCCCTCATCCTTCTCAGAGAGACGTTCCCTGACCCACCCATGCAAAGCAGCAATTCTCACCCTCTAAACCAGGGGTGGCAAACTCATTTTCACTGGGGGCCACATCAGCCTCATGGTGGCCTTTAAAGGGCCGAATATCATTTTAGGACTGTATAGATGTAACTATTCCTTAACTAGGGGCTGAGCGCTGTTACCGGGTAGAAACAAGGTGCATGGCTGGATAAAACAAGGTGGAGGGCCGGATTTGGCCTGCGGGCCTTGTGTTTGCCACCTGTGCTCTAAACAACTGATTGTCTTCACCTGCTGCAACCCTTTATGTCTCTGCCTCCTTGAAGTGTGTGTTTCACACCCTCCATGAGGGACTCTGCTTTCCACATTCGCTGAATGAAGAATGAACTGAAAGCACATCACTCACCATACAGGTCTGGGCGATTCCGCAGATGGTGCCGTACAAAGCTGTGGCCAGGCCGGGGCAGCAGCGACCCTTTAATCCGGTCCAGGACCTGGGGGCGGGGGCAAGGCCAGGCCCAGGATGGAAGCCTGCTGGGGCCCCTCACCACCCCCAGAGGAAAGAGGCCAAGCTCCTCTCCTGACCTTAGAGGCTTCTTCTCTGCTGTCCTCCCATTTCTTCTCTCCACCCTGCTTGAATTAGCACTTCCCTCTGGGATTTTGATGGGCTGTTCCCATGGCCTAGAGCCCCTTCCCCTGGCCAGCACCCACTCAATATAGCAATGTCCCACCATTCTGAAGGACTTCGGGGCCTGCCATTTTCCTCTGTGTTAGGCTGCCCTGGTCTGTGGCCCCTGCTGCTTCCCCCAACTCCAGCAAGGAGAGGCAGCAAGTCCTGGGCATTCTCCTTCCCGCGTCTCTCTCCAACAGAGCTGCTACTCTGTAGCTCTGGTTTATTATCATTGCCTGCCCCAGCCTGGGGTCTCCAGTCCACCTTCTATGTTGCACATCTGCTCATTCCATTCAAGCATCTCCTGCTCTATACCCTTCCATGACTCCCCAGCACCCCCAGGATAAAACCCAAATTCCTTAACATAACTCGTCTGGCTTCTCACACTCCAACCAGACAGAGTGACAGGTTGCTTCTGTGATAGCTCCCGCCTTCTCTCATCTTTGCTCTCCTGTAGATGACATTCCCTGTGTCTGAAACACACGTATGCTTCCTTCCACTCAGCCTGGCTAAGTTTACCTTCTTTAAGTCTTGGCAAATTCCGTACCACCTCTGGGCGGACTTTCTGTAACCTGCCGTATCATGTCTCCTGGGTTCCCCAAAGCCCCACTTGTTATGTTATAGCCCTTACAGTGCACCACAGTTACTTCTGCTAGCCTGGGTGGAATCTCCTGTGTTCCCAAGTGTGTATCTCCAGCAACCTTCCCAGGGCCTGGTGCATAGGAAGTGTCCACCCAGTACATAGTAGCTGAACCCCAAGCATAACTCCAACCAAGCCCCATCCCACCAGCATCCCAAACCTGACCTGTGAGGTGTCCACATCAAAGAAGCTCTGATAGTAGCCAAAGGTCCAGAATCCTGGCTGCTGCTTCTCCTCCTGTAGAAGCTGCACAGTGTGGGCTTTCAGTGCCTGCCTTTCCAGCCTGGGTCAACCGGGGTCTGGATGGAGGTAGGGCACAGGGACTTATGTGACTCACCGTGGTCTTGTCACTCTCCTCCATCTCATCCTCTGCACCATAGCTTCCATCTGAGCCCACAGCCACAGCTACATGTCCCTTTGGGGTCTGCTGATCACTTCTGGTGGTAGCCACACCTGGGGTCTCTGCCAGCAGATTAGTGGCTTCCTCGAACTCTATTGGGAATAAATATGTGACACAGGCATGTTTGGTTGGGGGAAATCAAGACAATTTGGTTTGGCCCACTACTCATCTGGGGGCCGAGGCTCTACTTGTGGCCACCTCAGTGCTCTCCCCGCCTCAGGGCCTGGCTTCCTCAATTTTGGGGAGTGGGGAAGGAGGTGTTCCTTCACTCCTAACAAGTGATGGCAACTGAGGGCTGGTTCTGGAACGGTGTCGGGTTTGAGGTCTGAGCTCGGGGTTGGAGCGGAGTTCGAGTTTAGGCTGGTTTCACGCCTAGGGTCAGGGTTCACAGATGACTGCGGCTCGGGTTAGAGATGAGTCGGGACTTAGATGTGACGTCCTGACAAGCGGAGAGGGGAGGTCGGGGCACTCACCATGGAAGGCCAGCTCGTCGCCCGCTGCCATGATAATTCAGGGGTGTCACCGCATCCCGCCCTGAAGACAGAGGCCAATCAGGCCTGCACCCAATTCCACTCGGCGCCCCTCCCGGAGTCTGTCCCTCAGCCCCCAGCCCAGCTTGGTTCTTAAGAGTACCCACCTGGGAGTTAACTGCCGCCCCCCCCCCCCCCCACAGGTGCAACCCGCCCTACTCACCTGAGTCCGTCTCAGCCGGCGTGGCCAGTGGTTTCTGCGCCTGCGCGACCGCCTACCACCCAGTCAATCTGACTCGTTTCGGACAGCAACATCCGGCGCTTGTCCGTTTTCTATCCTTTTCCGATAGGAAACCACTACCGGCAATATTGACGCTTGCGCAGATGAGACTCCCGGGCCTTTTACTTCGCATACCCGTCGTTTCTCTTCGGAAAAGGGACATCTAGGCGGCAGGGAATGGCGGCCGCCGCTCTGAAAAGACTTTGGTCGCGAAGCCGCGGGGAGGCAGGGGACTCAGCAGCCTCGAAGCCAGGCCTGTGGGCAAGGTTGGGTGAGTAGCGGCAGGGTGGGTGGCCGCGGCGGAGACAAAGGGCAGAGTGAGTGGCCGCAGCGGCCGGACCCCTCTCATCGTGCTTCCGTTCCCATAGGTGCTTGGGCCCGCGCGCTCCTCCGGGACTACGCGGAGGCTTGCGGGGACGCGGCGGCGGCGGCGCGGGCCCGGCCGGGCCGTGCAGCAGTGTACTTGGGATTGCTGGGCGGTGCGGCGACCTGCTGCGCGCTGGCTCCAAGCGAGCAGGCCTTCGAGGAGGCGCTGCTCGACGCGTCGGGGACCCTGCTACTGCTGGCGCCCGCCACGCGAAACCGCGACTCGGAAGCGTACGTGCAGCAGCTGCTCTGGCTGCGGGGCCGTGGGCGCCTGCGCCACGTGAATCTGGGCCTCTGCTCACTGGTGTACGAGGCTCCCTACGACGCCCAGGCCAGCCTTTACCAGGCCCGCTGCCGTTATCTGCAGCCCCGTTGGGCGGAGTTCCCAGACCGTATCTTGGACGTGGGCTTCGTGGGACGCTGGTGGGTGCTGGGGGCTCGCATGCGCGACTGCGATATCAACGACGATGAATTTCTTCACCTGCCAGCACATTTGCGCGTTGTCGGGGCCCATCAGCTGCACTCGGAAGCCAATGAGCGGCTCTTTGATGAGAAGTATAAGCCGGTTGTGCTGACCGACGATCAGGTGGACCAGGCGCTATGGGAGGAGCAGATCTTGCAGAAGGAGAAGAAGGACAAGCTGGCCCTGAGCCAGGCCGAGTCTCTGATGGAGAGGGCCCGAGATGAAGCCCAGTGAGGCCCGGATCCGGACCGAGCTCCAAGCCCTGGCAGACTGTTTGCGTGGGACTGTGCAATTAGTGTGAGTGAGCCTCAAGTGCAGAGTGACTGAAATAAGTTATATGCAGAGTATTCTCGCTGGGTTTTCACAAAATTGGGGAGCCTTTCTTTCTCTCACATCCTAACGCTAAAGCTAATTCAGAGCCTTTTTAGTTAACAGGCCGGCGCTTAATCCACTGAGCCACACCAGCCAGGGCTTAATTCAGAGCCTTTTTGGTCTAGGAGTTGAGGAGAGCAGAAGCGACAAGACCATGTAATGTTAATTACTGCCATAGTTAGTACTGAGCTTTATACATAACTGAGCCTTTTTCATTGGGGCTCGTGGTTCCGTGGCTCTTGGATGCGGCATTGTATCTGACAGGTGGCTCCCAGGCTCTCCTAAGGCCATTCAGATTTTTGTTTTAAATTTTAAGCTGCAGTGTTTATACTCTTAATTTTCATGAGTAGCATTTTTAATTTATTTTGAAATAATTACAGTACCAGAGTAAACTGGAAAAATAATACAGGACACCCTTTCTATTCTTTGCCCAGCTTCCCCTAAATGGTAACATTTTACATAAGCAGTACCAAACTAGAGATTGACATTGGTATAACTTTGGATTTTACAGAGAAACTTTTTGCAAAACAACCTGCTTTTACCATTTGTGTATTGATAGTGATATTAGAGTGGGTTGGAAGGATAAAACATTTTTTGACCTGGAAGTCTATATGGAATCATACATTCTGGTTATGTTATACTTCAGAAACCTTTTTAAAACACAGAATCCTATGGAAAGGAACGTGTTAGCTGACATTTAGCTAGGTTATGGTAAAATAATACTTCAAAAACTAAACGTACAGAGTGAGACTAACTTTCTCACCTAGGTGGCCTGTGGCCAGTTACTAAAACCAGGAAATGAAACAGCCAGCTTTGTTGTGATTTTGTGTTCTTGTGCTTTGCTTCTAAGTTTTGGTTGACTTAGACCTTTTACTTGCACTGTGGGTGTGCTGGACAAGTGGTAATTTTTATGTCCTTGTTTTGAGAGCAGGGGAGCATCTTCTCAGCCTGCATTTCCATTTTCCTAAGAAAAAAGTGAAGGTCAAAAAGTTTTATTTTTTCCAAGACTGGCAGAACCGTGATTCAAACTGCAACTCCCAGCCCTATCACTTAATTCTGAAACTCATGGTGCCATCTTTGATCCTGACAACATCCTGTTGGAAATTATTAAATACTGTTATCAGTAACCATAAATAAAACTGGAATACAGAAATAAATGAATTCTAAAATGCAGAGAAAATGATACTACATTTTAATCATATGGGGGTCCAGCACAAATAATGCCCCTTTTTCATTACAAAGTCAAAAGCATGTAGTTCTGTAATATAATATCATACTCAAACACACCATATGACATTTTTTGTAAAATATTCAAATTAAAACTATAAATTGTTAACACCCACATTATTAGCCTACCAACCACACTCAAGCAGGCATTATTTCTGCCAGACCCTTGAATACTGTTACCTGCCAAAGATTCTGGACCTAAATCCTGATGATTTTGTTCAAGAGAGAGATTAGACAAATTCAGGGAAGGATTTAAGACACACTGGCATCAAAGTGAGACTTGCTCCTTACCATGGTCACAAGTATTGAAAGGACTGCACATCTTCACTGAGTCAGTTACCAGGTGCCACTTCCAACTTCCTGTCGCGGTGCATTCTGTGCAGACACCCGGTAGCTGTGAAGCTCAGCAGTGGCTGACAACAAACTCCGTGTAAACAACTCACAATGTGTTCATAGGGAGTGAGGGGCTTGGGATAGGCCTGATGTTGGTATGGCTTTGGCTTTGGTGGGAGGGTGGACCTTTCCTAGGGAAGTAGTACCCTCTCTAGTAGCTCTGGCCTCCTGAGTTTGGTGTAAGGCATGTAGACTGGACGGGACCAGGTGTTCCTCACGCTCTGCATCTTGGGGAAAACAGCAGGCTTGCAGAGGACAGGCCCAGGTCTCCTTGTTTGCTGCCGAGCCCCCAACTCCCCATAGTACTCAGCCAAGTGTGGGCCCCAGCAAGTGTTCAAATTCTTAGATGACACCTGAAACTTGCATAATTTTATTAACCAATGTTACCCCAGTAAATTCAATAAAAAATAATAAAAAAGCCTTGAGTGAGGTACTGCACGTACCCACCATGGCTGAGAACTGGTCTGGCCTGGCTGGGGAGTGGGCAGAGGACCTCGAGTCTCAGCCCTGACAGGTGTCAGAAACAGCACAGTGGACATACTGTCTCCAATTCCATAAGGGCAGTATGACCTAGGAAAGAAGTGGGCTTTAAAGCAGGGTTTGAATCTCAGCTTTCACACTAGCTTCGTGACTGACCTGGACCATAGCAATTAGGCAAGAAAAGCATCCAAAATGTAAAGGCGTCCAAATCATAAAATGTACAGCTGTCACTATAATTACATGCCACATAAGGATGCTGATACTTTCTAGGAAATGCATTGTTGACGGATTCTGTCCTGGTGCGAACATCATAGAGTACACTGGCACAAACCCAGGTTCCGTGGGTCCTAGGCTACTCACACCTAGGCTGTGCGGTAGAGCCTGTCTGCTCTTAGGCGACAAACATGTATAGCATGTCACTGTACTGAATGCTGTAGACAGTTGTAACAATAGTATTTGTGTGTCTAGACAGATCTAAACATAGAAAAGGTATGGCAAAAAATACAGTATAAAATATAAAAACTGATTTACCAATATAGGGCACTTACCATGAATGGAACCAAAAAACAACACCAAAAAAATCCTGAATAGCCAAAGTAATCTTGAAAGAACAAAGGTGGAGGCATCAATACGCCCTGATTTCAAACTATATTACAAAGCTATAGTAATCAAAACAGTATAATATTGGCATAAAAATAGACACAAAGGTCAATGGAACAGAAGAAAGGCCAGAAACAGGCCCACCCATATATGATCAATTAATTCATGAAAAAGGAGCCAAGAATATACAATAGGCAAAGAGCAGTTAGTAAATGGCCTTGGGAAACTTAACAGCCACATGCAAAAGAATGAAACTTCATTGCTGTCTTACATAATAGACAAAAATCAACTCAAAATGGATTGAAGACTTGAATCCAGAAAACTAGAAGGAAATAGACAGTAAGCACCTTGACATCAGTCCTGGTGATGATTTTTTGGATTTGAGACCAAAAGCAAAGAACAAAAGAAAAACGAGTGGGATTACATCAGAAGCAAACACTTCTACACAGCAAAAGAAACCATCGACAGAAAAAGCAACCCGATGAATGAAAGTGTTTGCAAATCATGTCTCATAAGGGGTTAATATCCAAAATATATAAAGAACTAATACAATCAGTGGCAAAAATAAAAAAATGGGTAGAGGATCTGAATAGACATTTTTCCCCAAAAGACATACAAATGGCCAACAGGTACATGGGAAAGTGTCAACATCACTAATCATCAGGGAAATGCAAATCAAAACCACAATGAGATAGCAACTTTCACTCGTCAGAATGCTAGTGGGAATGTAGACTGGTGCAGCCACTACAGAGAACAGTATGGAGTTTCCTTAAAGAAAATTGAAAATAGAACTACCATGTGATCCAGAAATTCCACTTCTGGGTATTTTTCTGAAGTAGACACTAATTTGAAAAGTTACCTGCACCCACATGTCCACTGCAACATTATTTATAATAACCAAGATATGGAAGTTATGGAAATACCCTAGATAGCCATCGATAAATGAGTGAAGAAAAGATGATATATACACACAATGGAATATTCAGCCATAAAAAGAAGGGAATCTTCCTTTTGTGGGGGGCAGCCAAAGTGGAGAGAACACTGTGAAGGCGTCCGGCACGCAGGGAGAGCACAAGGGTTGGGGCGCTGCCTGCCCACCCCCAAGTGCCAACACTGCCCTACTACCACATGGCATCTTTGCCCCTAACCATGTCATTGCTAAGTGCAGCTTCTGGTACTTTGTGTCTCAAGAAAAAGAAGGAAATCGTCTAATGATAGCAGGTGTTCGAAAAATTCCCCCCTTCAGGTGAAGAACTTCGCATTTGGCTGCGCTACGACTCCCGCAGTGGCACCCACCATGTACGCTGGGAGAACTGGGACCTGACCACTGCGGGCACCGCTTCTCAGGGCTGTGGAGACACGCGGCCCCAGGCACCGTGCCACACCCACTGAATCCAGAGGATGAAGGTGGAGGAGATCATGGCCGGGTGCCGCCAAGGGCAGTCAGGCAGTTCCAAGACTCCAAGATCAAGTTCCCACTGCCCCACTGGGTCCTTCATGGCCAGCACAAGCCACGCTTCACCACCAAGAGGCCCAACACCTTCTTTCAGAGGTAGGGCCTCCCTGTCCCCTGGTCCATCCAAATAAACTTGGGGAAACTGTGGGGTGAGGGGAGGGAATCTTGCCATTTGCAACAATGTGGACGGACCTTGAAGTATTATGGTTAGTAAATAAATCTGACAAAGACAAGTCCCGTATGGTCTCTCATATGTGGAATCTAATATAGAAAAGAAAACGAGATAAAAGAACAGACTGGTTGCTACCAGAGGGTGGGGATTGGGGGGAGGGGTGAAATGGGTGAAGGGAGTCAAAAGGTACAAACTTCCAGTTATGAATAAGTTGTGGGGATGTTATGGACAGCTTGGTGACTATAGTTAATAATACTGTATTAAATGTTAAAGAAAAAAGTAGGGTTTAAATTGTCCTGGCTGGTGTAGCTCAGTGGATTGAGCGCGGGCTGGGAACCAAAGGGTCGCCAGTTCAATTCCCAGTCGGGGCACATGCCTGGGTTGCGGGCCAGGTCCCCAGTGAGGGCCATGTGAGAGTCAACCATACATTGCTGTTTCTCTCCCTCTCTTTCTCCTTCCCTTCCCCTCTCTCTAAAAATAAATAAATAAAATCTTTTTTTTGAAAAGCTGATTAAAAAAATAAATAAAGTAGGGTTAAATCTCAGTTTTCACACTAGCTTTGTGACTGATCTGGGACGGGGGAAAGGACCTCTCCAGGCCTCGAGTTCCTTATTTGTAAATGTGAATGGTTCTGCTCAGGACTGTTAGGTTAAAAAAGAAATGAAACCACAGGAAAGCGCTCACAGTCCTTGGTGTGACGGTGTGGGGAAGCCTAAGGCTCTGAGTCCGTGCCCTGCCCTGCCCTCTCAGCTCCCGACAGCCTTGCTTGCTGGGATGCAGCGGGCCCAGGGCCGGCCCTGTGGGGCGAGCTCAGTGAATGGAGGAAAAACGCAGCCTGGTACCTGGGTGTGGGCGTCTCTCGGAGTCAAAAGACACTTGAATCTAAAATGAACATTTTCCAGCTCTCCCTTTGTCTTAAAATTTAGTCTCCATCAGCTTAATCAGTTTTGCAGGCAAGGCCCCATGTCCTCAGTGCCAACTGTTATAACCAGAGAGGCCAGCAGAGGGCACCTGAGGTTCAGTTCAGGGTAGCTGGCGGGCTCCTCTGCTGGGAGAGCAGCAAGTCAGCTCGCTTTTGTTCTGAGAAGCAGCAGTGGAGGCAACACAGACGGCACCCGTTTCCGGTTACTGCTCTTTAGGATGGCAGGTTGATGGTGGCCGAAATCAGGGCTGTGTGGCTCTAGGGATTTCCATGTCTAGGACTTGCACCTACCTTGTTAGCAGAGGGAGCAATACTCTACCACTGAGGCTTCCTGTTTCCTTTCCTTGGTGCAGGGAGGGGCAGGGTCGCCTGGTTGGCCCAGGGAGCTTGTCCAGTTACCTAGTTTTCTGGAAGTTGAACTGAGCACTCAACGCACTAGACCCTGGATAAGGGTAAGGCGAGCGAGGTCCCTCAGGCACAGGCTTTAAGGAGACACTCCCTCTCGGGGTCCAGCAAGTGCAGGGGCAGTCTCAGAAATGGAGTGCCTCCTTAAATTCTAGGCCCAAGGCACCTCGAGCCCACCTTAGTGCTGGCCTTGTAGCAGGCTCTTCCGTAGTCATCCCCGTGTGCCCAGTGGGCTTTTCCAGATTTGCTCGGCCCTGACACCGCAAGCCCTTCTTAAACTGATGCTCACGCCACAGGTGGGGGGGCACGCGCAAGCGTCTGACTTTTTTTAATTCTCCAACACTCGCCTCCATTTTGGTCACATGACAGGTACAAGCACATCTCAGAGGTATTGTGGGTTCGGTTCCAGACCACTGCAGTAGAGCGAATATTTCAATTAAGCAGGTCACAATCATTTTGCAGGTGGAGGGTCTTGCTCTCTGTTTGGAAAAAGCACAGCATCAGTGAAGCACAGCAGAGTGGTGCGCAATAAAACGAGGTGCACCTGTACTTACTCGGAGGCAGTTGAGAGAGGCCCAACAGGTTGGCTCTGCCGCGCTTCTCTCAACAGGACTTTAAGGTTTGGGAATAACTAACAACATTTTAAAACTCTTTTGTACAAAAATTTCCAAACACACAAGTGCATCTGAGCCCCTATACACTCATCACCCCATCTGACAGTTAAGAGTTTGCCACATTTGCATCAGCTGATTTTTCTTTGCTGAAGTATTTTAAAGCCAATCCCAGACTTCTCATCAACTCACCACTATAATTTCAGTATGTGTTTTACATAATGATCACGAGATTGTCACACCCAACAAAATTCTCAAGAATGCCTTGGTTTCATCTGACCCCAGTCCGTGATCACATCTCCCTGATAGTCTTAAAATGTCTTTTTACATTTTGGGTTGTTTGACTAGATCCAAACAAAGTCCACACATGACATTTGGTGGTTGTGTCTTTTAAGTCCTTTTTAATTGAGAGAAGTACCCTCCTCCCCAACCTTTGACCTGTTGCAGAAACAGGCTCAGTCAGCTTGAGAAGGATTCCACATACTGGATTTGTCATCTTGTGTGGTAGCACTTGTTCCTTTATCCTCCACAGCTCCTGTAAATCAGCTCTCAACTCAGCACGCACGCTGGGCACACCTTGCTTGATTGCGCGGCCCAGGTGTTGCGCTTTTTCCAATTGAAGGCAAGACCCTCTACCAGCAAAAAGATGACGACTTGCTTTGTTGTGACACTTGCTTTACTGGTGGTCTACAACTGAACCTGCAACACCTCCAAGGTCTGCCTGTATCTAGGCGCTACTCTAGGCCACTTAGGTCGATGTCAGGGACTGGGTCCCAGGCAACCGGTTTTTAAATTCCTCCAGGTGTTGCCAACAAACAACCAGGTCTCAGAACCTCTGCTGAAGAGGTTTGATTGGACTCCTGTTCGATTGTTCCACCTTGTTCCTTCTGAGGGGTGCTGCTTCTTACTAGCACACCACATCACAGGCACACCCTGTGTGGTTGTCCCACTGCCTAAGACTGGTCCCTCTCGTTAGGTTTCCCATCAGCCTTTCTTCTAATGATGTTATCATTTTTTAAAAATAGATTTTAGCCCTGGCTGGTGTAGCTCAGTGGATAGAGCACTTGCCTGTGAACCAAAGGGTCAACGGTTTGATTCCCAGTCGGGGCACATGCCTGGGTTGGGGGCCAGGTCCCCAGTAGGGGGCGCGTGAGAGGTAACCACACATTGATGCTTCTCTCCCTCTCTTTCTCCTTCCCTTCCCCTCTCTCTAAAAATAAATAAAATCTTTTAAAAAATAAAATTATTTCTTTTTAGAGAGAGGGAGGGAGGGAGAAAGAATGGGAGAGAAACTTTGACCAGTTGCCTCTTGCACGCACCCCAGTCAGGGACTGGGCCCATAACCCAGGTATATGCCCTGACCAGGAATGAACTGGCGACCTTTTGCTTTCTGGGACGACACTCCACCAACTGCGCCACGCTGGTCAGGGCACGATGTTATCCACTTTGATCAGTGGGTGAATCCGTCCTGTCATTAGGGCTATGAGATGGGGTGCGGTACTTCTGTTCCTGCCACTTATTTGGAGCTGATGGGTGCAGGCATCCACATACGCTACCACAAGGCACTGCGACCTACTAGATGGAGATTCTGGAGAGACAATTGCCATCCATATGACGAGTCCCAGACTTGCCCTTTTGAGAATTTCCAAAGGGCGGCTGCAAGTGTGCCTTGTCCCTTCCCCTGTCTTGCAGACCCGTGTTACAAATAGTCATTCCTGTGAGGTGGGCCACCTCTGGTCGGGCAAGGCCAGACCAGGGCATGCAGCCGGGAACCATCCTAGCCAGAACCAGAAGCTCTCTGGAGAAGGAAAACATCTTATGCAGCCAAGGAGGGGCCTCCAAAATCTTTTCCTTGGAGCCACCGCAGGTGTCAGAGATGTTGCAGGGACTCCCTTCCCACCTTTTTTTCCTCTTCCTTATGTGATTCACTTTGAATAAAGGAAAAAATACTAGGGCAGTTACCATTGGTAAGACTGTAAGTTTTGTATTTTTAAAAAGGTTTTATTTATGTATTTATTTATTTATTTATTTATTTATTTATTTATTTATTTTTAGAGAGAAGGGAAGGGAGGGAGAAAGAGAGGGAGAGAAACCTCAATGTGAGAGGGAAACATCGATCAGTTGCCTCTGTCATATGCCCTGACCAGGGACCAAACCTGCAACCCAGGCATGTGCCCTGACCGGGAATCGAACCCGTGACCTTTAGGCTTGCGGGATGACACCCAATCAACTAAGGCACACCAGCCAGGGCTGAATTTATCAAGATTTTATCTTCTAGTTTAGAGCCATAGATAGAAAAAATTTAAAAGGGATTTTCCCAAAGTTTCTTCAAATAATTGTATGATCCCATTCTCTTCCTCTAAGCTTTTTTTTTTTAATTGTGTTAAAAATACACATAAAACTCACCATCTTAGTCATTTTTAAGTGTCCGGTTCAGCAGCACTATGTGAGTCACAGTGTTACGGAACAGTCCCCACCACCCATCTCCCCAGGACTCTTTTCATCTGCAAAACTGGAATCTGTCCCCATCAAACACTCACCGCCCCCCCAGCCCTGGCCCCCACCATTCAACTTCCTGTCTCTGTGGGTCTGACTGCTCTAGGGACCTAACGTAAGTGGTTCCCTACAGCATTGGTCCTTTTGTGCCAGTTACCGTCAATAAAGCTGTTTTTATTCCCTAGACTTCAGTTTTAGGTTTACAGAAAAAAAAAATGAGCACATAGTACACGATGTCCCCATAGACTCCTGTCCCCTGCCCTCTAGTTTCCCTATTGTTAACATCTTAGTGCAGTGAGGGGACATTTGTTACAATTGACAAACTAATATTGATACACGACTACTACCTAAATTTTACAGTTTACATAGGATTCACTTTCTGTGGAGGGTGGGTTTGGACAATTGTAGAAATGACAGGTATCCACCGTTATGGTACCGTACAGAACAGTTTTACTGCCCTAAAAATCCTGTGCTCTGTCTGTTCATTGTCTCCATAGTTTTGCCTTTTCCAGAATGTCTCACAGTTTCAATTGTACAGTATGTAGCCTTTTCAGACTGGCTTCTTTTACCTAGCAATATGCATTTAAGGTTCCTGCATGTCTTTTCATGGCTTGAAAACGCCGTTTCTAAGATCGCTAAATGTGTTCCACTAGCTGGATTGCTGCAGTTTATCTATTCACTTATTGAGGGACAGCTTGGTGTTGTCAGTTGACTTGGTGAGTTACAGGCGGCGCTAGAGCTGCACGGCCTGGCGAGAGTGTGGCACATGGTGGCCACCAGAGGGTGCCAGATCCCTCCTTTTCGTTCACATTGCCGAGGAGTCTGTTCTAATCTGCGGTTCCCTGCACTAGGTTTGATCTAGTCTTTGCCTTAAACTGGGATTGATCTGGAAACCACTATGGTAAAAGTGAAGTTGGATTTGCTTCCTTTGAAATAAAATTCAGGGGTTCATGACTGGATGTTTTCCTTGGGCTTGATGGGGAGAGCCGGTTATTGCTTCAGCATTTATGGAGCTTGTCCAGAATCTTGTCCCCAAAGACGTTAGCTGAAGAAGTGCCAGCTGGATCTTCCATCTGTGCAGATGAGCAGGTAGGAAAAGCAGGCCCAAGAGTGTGATGCCACCGACTCATTGTGTCGGATGCTTGCATTTGGTGGTGTCAGAAACCTGGGGCCAAACCTGGGGTGGGTTTGGGAACATTGTGGGTTTGCTGTGGCCTAAGGGACCCACCTAGAGAGGACATCGTCCTTCATCTAGTGGTTGCGTTGAGCAGCTGTCGCCAGCTGTGGGCGGAGCTTCCTTACGGGTGCGCGCACTTCCCGCACTGGATTCCAAAGTCGGTGTGACCTGCCTCGTTCGCCCTGTGTTGTCAGGGCCTGTAGAGAAGATGCTGCCCGTTCCTCAAGTGCAGATCGATTTTGAGAATGTGTTTATTAAGCACTTAGATGATAAGGGGTATGAATTTCTACCCACGGATGAATTATTCATGATGAGTTATTACACACTGAATGCAGTTGAGGGGAAATAGGGCATTTAAAGCCACTTAAGTGCTCCCATGGAAACCTGAGTGAAATCGGAACTCTTAACTCTTTTCATTCCTTATTTCCTGATCTCTCTCCCTCATACCTTTAAAGGGAAACAACAACTTATTTTGGTGAGGACAACCAGGACAAAATAAATTGGCCCTAAAGGGGACTTTATTTTTTTTTTTTTTAAGATTTTATTTTATTATTAGAGAGAGGGGAAGGGAAGGAGACAGAGAGGGAGAGAAACAGCAATGTATGGTTGCTCCTCACATGGCCCTCACTGGGGACCTGGCCTGCAACCCAGGCATGTACCCCGACTGGGAATCGAACCGGGACCCTTTGGTTCCCAGCCCGCGCTCAATCCACTGAGCTATACCAGCCAGGGCCCTAAAGGGGACTTTATAAAAATCCAGTTCCTGGCCCCACCCGTGGCACTGGGGTTGCTCAGACCTTCCCATGCTCTTCTAGATCACCACCTGTCTCCAGAGGCCGGAGGGACCAGGGATCGCCAGGGGTGGTTGCTGGGGAGCCCAGCCTGGGAGTCCCCCTGGCCTCTGGGGTAGGGAGGGGCAAGGCAGACAGGGGCAACAGTGTATGCTGAGACCACCAGATCACGTGACCTTGGCCATGGTACAGAGATGGACTTGGTCTTAGGCAGCTGGACAGGATGTGCCTTTTGTAAAAACTAATGGCCTTTATTTTTTGGAACAGTTTTAGGTTTTTAAAAAACTGCAGTAAATAGCCCGACTGGTGTAGCTCAGTGGATTGAGCGCGGGCTGGGAACCAGAGAGTCCCGGTTCGATTCCCAGTTGGGGCACATGCCTGGGTTGCGGGCCAGGTCCCCAGTGGGGGCCATGTGAGAGGCAACCATACATTGCTCTTTCTCTCTCCCTTCTCCTCTCTCTGAAAATAACAAAATGTAACATTACTATTATTAACCGAAGCCCGTAATTCACATCAGGGTTTGCTCTCAGTGTTACGGAGTTCTAGGGGTTCGAACAAATGTGCAATGACATGCATCCGCCAGCACCGTGTCGCGCAGAGTAGGCCCGCTGTCCGGAAAGCCTCCTGTGCTCTGCTCGCCACCCTTGCCCCCGAACTCCTGGAAGACACTGATCCGTTATGATCTCCACTGTTTCACCTTTTCCCAGGGTGTCCGGCGGTTGGAACCCCATGGTAGGTGGTGTTTTCAGACTGGCTTCTTTCCTGAGCAATATGCATTTAAGATTCCTTCATGTCTTTTCGTGGTTTGACAGCTCTTATTTTTTTTATTTCTAGCATACGTTTCTGTTCATTGCAGTGAGATACACACGACCTAAAGTTTACAGCCATCGCCATTTTTCAGTGTCTAGGCCAAGCGACAGTAAGTGCACTCACTGTCGTGCCACCTCCACCACCATCCATCGCTGCAACTCACGTTATCTTCCCAAACTGAAACTCTGTCCCCGTTGAAGATGTCCCCTTCTGCCCTGGCCGGGTGGCTCCCTTGGTCAGAGTGTTGTCCTAATGCACCAAGTTTGCGGGTTTGATCCCCGATCAGAGTGCGTATAAGAATCGACCAATGAATAAATAAATGGAACAACAAATCGATGTTTTTTACTCTCTCTAAAATCAATAAATAAAATAAAAAGATCTTCCTTTTTTAAATTTAAAAATTGGGATGTAATAGCCCTGGCTGGTGTAGCTCAGTGGATTGAGCGCAGGCTGGGAACCAAAGGGTCCCAGTTTGATTCCCAGTCAGGGCACATGCCTGGGTTACAGGCCAGGTCCCCAGTGGGGGCCATGTGAGAGGCAACCGTACATTGCTCTTTCTCCCTCTCTTTCCCCCTCCCTTCCCCTCTCTCTAAAAATAAAATAATAATAATAAAATCTTTTTAAAAATTTGTGATATAATAAACATGTCATAAAAGATACCATCTTAACCATTCTTGAGGGTTTCGGCGGTACTAGACACATTCCCGTTGCTGTGCGGCCGTCACACCCGCGGACCTTTGCCATCTCTTCAAAGGGACACTCTCTCCCCACTAATCACTGAGCCCCTCCTGCCCGGCCCGTGGCCCCTCCGTCTTCTCCTTTCTGTCCCCGTGAGTCTGACTCTTCCTGGGGACCTCATTTAAGTGGAGTCATACTCCTGTCCTGTCTTCATTTGTGCTGATTCTCTTCCACCTCTCTTTTCAGTTTTTCTGTTTCTTTACTGATATTCCCATTTTGTTCATACAGGTAGTCTTGCTGTCCCCTTGTCCCCATCTTACAGGCAAGGGGCAGGATCTGAACTCAGACTCAGACAGTTAGGCTGAAGCCCAAGGTCTCAGCCGCTGCTGCCCCTTGTCCTGGAGGTGGATTCTCCTTAAGTTCACCTGAGTGGCGCACAGCACCCTGGGACTTCCTGGTTAGTTAGTTACCTAAGAGGATCCAAGGCCCAGGGGGCAAGAGACCCCATCAGAGGACATGAGTAAAAGTGAGGCCATGCATCTTAGCCCGTCCAAAAGAAAAAATACAACAAAAACCTCTCTCTCCTTTGTTCAGAAAGCAATGTAAGGTAACTAAATTTTAGCACATACTGCACTGGGGGATAAAGACAAATTGGCCTCCCTTCCCCCAGCTCTCAGCACGTGCTAAGCGCTTCCTAGGTGCCTGTGAGGGTGGCACAGATTAGCCAGCAACCACCAAAGTCCCTACAGCGGCCTGGAACGCCTCCTGCTTCATCCAGCACATCCCTTTGCCCATGCGGTTCCCAGCTCTTCCCAAACACCAATACACAGAGCATGGTCACCACAGCGCCTTTGCACTTGCTGCTTCTTCCGCCCAAAAGCTTTTCCCCATATGCTGGCCTGGCTTCCTCCCTTCCTGCTGGGCTCTGCTTGGCATCACTTTATTGAGAAGGTGCGCCTTGAGCACCCCGTCTGCGATGGCTCTCTGGCCTCTTGTCCCGCTTTGCCTTTCTTGCTGGCACTCATTAACGTTCCCTCTGTCCCTCCCCGACACTGGGTGAAGGTCTGAAGTTGCAGGGATCTGCCTCTCTTGTTGACTACCACCTCTCCAGGGCCCAGCATGCGGTACACACTCAGGTAATGTTATGGACTAAGTGTTTGCGTCCTCCTCAAATTTATATCTTGAAATCCTAACCCTCAGGGTGATGATACTAGGAAGGTGGGGGTTTTGGAGGTGATTAGTTCACGAGGGTGGAGCCCTTGTGAATGGGATTAGTGCCTCTACAAAGGGACCCCAGAGAGCTCTCTTGCCCTCTTTCTACCATGTGAGGACACAGTGAGATGTCCCTCTATGAACCACACGGAGTGAGCTCTCACCAGGCACAGGTTCTGCCAAAGCCTTGATCTTGGACTTTTAGCCTCCGGAACTGAGAGAAATAACTTTCTGTTGTTGATAAGCCACCCGGTCAATGGTGTTGTTACAGCAGCCTGGTCAGACTAACATAGTCATTATTTGGAGTTAAATGCATGAGTTTACATCCTGCATTTTATGTTTTGTAGAGATGGCACTGAGGTGACCTCAGATGACAGCTCGATTTGCTGCAAATGAAAAATCCTGTGCAATCATTGAGCAATGAATGACAGTTACTGGATCCCAGCAATTATTCAGTCTCGGTGGCCATAGATTATATTTAGGCTTCCTGCCATCATAATGCTAGTTTTTCTTTTTCAAAGAGTAAGATTCATAAAAGTCTCTTCTCTTGAGATGGTAGCTTGGAGGCACTGCCATAGCACTTCCTCATGTGGATCAGGGGTAGCCCCTTTGGGCTGAAGCTCTGCTTTGAAATGCTACATTGCAAAACAGTCAAAGCCCGTTATGAGCTTTTGTGCTCTTAGAGCATTGTAAACTTGACTTAGAGAGATGGAATTTGTTTAAATGGAGGTTTAAAAATGCACCAGCATCTTCCCTCTCCCAGGCTCTGCCTTGGTCCCTGTGCGACCGTGTTCTGGGAGGAATGAAGGTGACATTGAGAGGGTACGATGTTACTATGGCGATGACTGAGACTTATTCTATGAACCATGTTCTTGAGGGGATGCAAATGACATTGATATATTACAGTGTTACCATGGAGACTGCTGGGCCTGATTCTATTAGCTGCAATCACTGCAAAAAGGTTGTGGAGAAATTAACATGCCAGGAGCTCCTAGGATATGCGACTGCCAGAAAATGTGTTTTAGTTTGTGTTTCTACTGACAAATCAGTGAACGTCACCTGGGAGCTTCGTGAAGATGAAATATACAAAACTGCCAGAAAGGGTGTCAGAAAAATCTTCTAGTCCAGCCCTTGTGGGAGATATTGTCCCATATCAATAGCAGCGTAA
>PVJI01002635.1:0-140950 GCA_004026765.1 Micronycteris hirsuta | reverse complement strand
AAAAAAATGTATTGTTCTATTACAGTTGTCCCATTTTTCCCCCATTACTCTCCCCTGCCCTACCCACCTCCCACCTCCCACATTCAATCCTTCCCCCTCTTGTTTTTGTCCATGGATCCTTTATACAGGTTTCTTAATTTGAGCTTTTCCCTTTTTTCCCAAGTTTCCCCCCTCCCTGCCCCCTCTGGTCACTGTCAGTTTGTTCATTTCCATGTCTCTCGTTCTATTTTGCTTTCTTGTTTGTTTTGTTCACTAGGTTTCGCTTATAGGCAAGATCATATGGTATTTTTCTTTCACTGCCTGGCTTATTTCACTTAACATAATGCTCCCAGTTCCACCCATGTGTCACGAAAGGTAAGAGTTTCTTCTTTCTTTCTGCTGCGTAGGATTGTATCATGTAAATGTACCATAGTTTTTTTTTAATCCAATCATTTACTGAAGGGCACTTAGTTTGCTTCCAGCACTTGGCTACTGTAAATTGTGCTGCTATGAACATTGGGGTGCATAGGTTCCTTTGAACTGGTGTTTCAGGATTCTTAGGGCATAGTCCTACACTGGAATTGTTGGGTCAAAAGGTAGATCCAATTTTAGTTTTTTGAGGAAATTCCATACTGTTTTCCACAGAGGCTGTACCAGTCTGCATTCCCACCAACAGTGTACTAGGGTTCCCTTTTCTCTGCAACTTCACCAGCACTTCTTGATTATTGATTTGTTTATGGTGGCCATTCTGACCAGTGTGAAGTGGTATCTCATTGTGATTTTAATTTGCATCTCTGATGGCTAGTGATGCTGAGCATCCTTTCATATGTCCATGGGCCCTCTGTGTGTCCTCCTCGGAGAAGTATCTGTTCAGGTCCTTTGCCCATTTTCAGTTGGATTGTTTGTCTTCCTAGAGTGTAGTTGTGTGAGTTCTTTATATATTTTGGAAATCAAACCCTTGTCCAAGGTATCATTGGCAAATATATTTTCCCATATGGGTTGTTCTTTTTTCTTTTTGCTGATTTTTTCTTTAGCTGTCCAGAAGCTTTTTATTTTGATGAAGTTCCACTTGTTTATTCTTTCCTATATGTCCCTTGCTCTAGAGGACATATCAGTGAAAATATTGCTGCATGGAGTATCTGAAATTTTCCTCCCTATGTTCTCACCTAGGACTTTTATGGTGTCGCGACTTATATTTAAGTCTTTTATCCATCTTGAGTTCGTTTTTGTGTATGGTGTAAGTTGGTGGTAGAGTTTCATTTTTTTTGCATGTAGCTGTCCAGATCTCCCAACACTATTTGTTAAAGGGGCTATTTTTACTCCATTTTATGCTTCTTCCCCCTTTGTCAAATATTAATTGACCATAGAGACCTGGGTTTATTTCTGGGCTCCCAAGACAGCCCTGGAGGAAAGTGAAGTTCAGAGGAGTTGAGTAATGTGTCCGCAGACTTCAGCTGGGATGTAGTGCTAAGGGTTTTATTCCAGCAAAGTTGTTTGCCACCCCACTGGAGAGGCCTGCACTGCCCACTATAGGATTCATCAGTCACATGGGCACCTGAAGTGTGGCTAATCCAACTTTAAGTGTGCTGTAAGGACAAAATATGCTCCAGAATTTTGATAACTTAATATCAAAAATGTAAAATAGTTTACTAGCACTTTTTTATATTGATTACATAATGAAATGAGACTATTTTGGACATCTTTGGTTAAATATACAATAAAATTAATAACACCTGTCTGATTTTACTTTTTTAACATGGCTACTACAAAATTTTAAATTACATTTGTGTCTCAGTGTACTTCTGTTGTACAGCACTGATAGGGACAATTCATCACATTATACTGTCATTATTTTTTTATCTCTAGCTATCCCATTAGCCTGGAAGCTCAAGGCAGATGGAAGAACATCTTCCAGTGCCCAGGGAGAGGCTTTATTTGTAGTATATATTCCACAAAATGCTTGTTGAATGAATGAAGCTATAACCAAAATAAAATAACATAAATTGAACCTACAACAATTCAATGATTCTGAAGTAACTACTAAATCACTTGGAATTATATGCTATAAATTGCTATTGAAGTGACATCAATCTCTTCGGTGTACCGATGACTTTCAATATATATGGTTGGTATGTATGCCCCTATATTCCCACACGTGTAAATATTCCAAAATTACACTGAGGCTTATGCAGCTCCAGTTTGTACATTTATCCTGTGGGTGAGTTGGGTAGGCTATTAATTTATAAAATGTAGTTAAGTGACTGTTGCCCTTTCTTGGAATTTGGCTGTGTAGTCAGTTGTTCCATCTATTCCCTCGTTACCCTACCAGTGCTTCAGGACCAGCAGCACGAGCATCACCTGGGAGTTTTTAGAAATGCAGAACTTCCATTTGCACCTCAAACTTATTGAATCAGAAGAAAATCTCTTGTTAAATATATACATTAAATTTTGAGAATCCCAAGCTATGAGTGTTTATTTCTCAACTTTAAAGAAGAGGGCCACCTGGGAACTTGGTTACCATTCTCTCCATTCTCTCCAGACTTTTTTGCTAAAAAAAAAAAAAAAAAAGTTTGAGCATTCAGTTTGGGTAAGATAGATACTATCCTAGGCCCTGAGATAAGAGAATGAACCAGTCGTATGGCTCTGGGTTCTGAGACTTGTTTCTCCCACTCCTGAGCCCTCATTCTTTGTGGAGCAGCAGAATGCACTGGGTACCGGAGTCCCAGAGAGCTCTGCAGGAGGGGAGGACAGGAGTGAAGGGGTCAGACATGGTGCAAAATAGCTCCCTGTTTATAGTGAATCTATAGACAGCTGCTTCACAAATCATGCATTCTAAGGATGTCCAGAGGAAAGCAGCCAAAACTACCCTTCTCTCCAAGGAGGAGACTGTCCCAGAAACTGCTTATTACATTGAAGACACAAGAAGCTGCAGAGCTTCCATCGGCTTTCTGGTCCCCAGGTTCATATTCAAGCCACCTTAATTTCCCTTTGTCTGGGTCTCTGAGGATCATGAGTTTTCTTACTCTGGAGGATGTGGGAATTTTTCTACTATTATCTATGTGTTATGGAGAGCAGAATCAACTCAAATTTTATCTCAGTAGCAGTCCTCTCGCTGTGGCTGATGCATTGCAGTATAACTTCAATCAACTCTCACCCAAACAATCAGAAATTCAGCTACCAGAATTCTTTTCCTCTATTTCTACAAATATAATTGTATTAACTTCATTAGTCAAATTTCTTGAGCACTTATGGTGTCTACTATGGAGTCTACAGAATAGCACTTCCTAATGAGAGAAACTGATGTGTAAACAAGTAATAATGTAATACTTTCCCATGGCTCTCATTACTTCAGATATGGAAATTATCCTACAAATGCTTGTCTTACCAAGATCTGTGTCTTTGACGGCCCCTGGCTCATCTCAGCCACCTCCTCCCTGCACTCCAGCCATTCCAGCTTCTCCCTCTTCAAGGACCTTTACCTAGAATGTTCTTCCCTTCTCCCACCTCCTTCACCTCTTTTTTCACCTAGTAAACTCCTACTCACCCTTCAGATCTCAGCTCAGGGATCTCCTCTTCAGGATGTGGATGCTCAGTGGCCTGCTTGACTTGGATCTTGCCCTATGCTCCCAGAGACTTTCTCCTCTCTCACGCTTTTGCCACTCATCCCTTAGCGTGTGCGCCTCTTTCCTGACTGATACAGACTTTAGTCTAGAGACTCTGGAAATCTGAAATATTTTGAGCAAGGGAGAGATGAGATTAAAGTTTGGGGAAGATAAATTGTCAGCTGTGAGCGGAGTATATTAAACAAAGGAAGAGATTGCAGGCACAGGAAAGAGACTGGAATGATTATCTTTTAAATGTCAAGCCTGGGGCTATTTTAAAAATATTATGTTATTTGTTCTTCATCATATATCTCCGAGGAGAGCATTGATGTCCCCATTTTTTAGCTGAAGAGACTGAGACCGAGAAGGGTTTAATAACTTGCTCAAGGCCACACAGCTGGTATGCCCATGCCTGCCTGTCTTCTATAAGATTCTGCCTCTCAGGTCATCTATCATAAAAGCTCCTTTATGGGAAGATAATGGAAAGGAAAGTAGTGACCTGACAGAGGTTATAGAGGAAAATTAACAGAAATTATTAATGACCAAATGTGGGGACAGAAGTGTGAGAAAGGAACTCATCCAAGATGACTGAAGTTCTTAACTGGCCACTTCCTTCGGGAAGCATTCCCAACACCTCTCTCCCTTGTGTCCACTCCATCAGAGCATTTTCCAAACAGTTTTCCAATTCCTAGTCTTATTTGCCTGGCTTCCCCACTGGACCTCCACAGTGAGAGAGATAGCCTACGAGTGCCCAGTAAAGATGTGCCACATGAGCACAAGGTGATCAATGAACAAAAAGGACTGGGTGATTGGGAGAGTGGGGATGCCAATGACAGATTCACAGAGAGAAGCACTCAGAGCAAAATGCCAAGGATCAGTCAGCCAGAGCATATAGAGCAGCTCTCTGAGGCTCACCTGGAGTGTTTGTCTGTGAGGACCTCTGTGACTAATCCCACTAAAGAACTGGATGTTCCGCATGAGCTTTAGCATTGGGATGGGTCAGGGCCTCCGCATCCAACTTTAGAGGAGCCCAGCTTGGTGCATCCAAGGCTAGGTACAAAATCAATAATGCCACAACTGCAAATCTCAGAGAATCCCCTTAGTGATTTATTGGTTGATGCATTTGGCACTTGAACAACAATTTAAGCCACAGCTTGTAAAACTTCAACAACATGAAGGATTGATTTCTCTTGAGAGTTTGCAAGGATGCCCTCCAGAGAGAGAGGATCCATATGTTGGCTCTTAAAATGGAAGCTACCTCAAACTTTCTTTATTTCCAATCTTGGGAAGCGACAAAGAGCCCTGCAAACCTGTCATTACCACTTTGTTACCTCTGGATGTTACAAAAACCCCTCCTCACACTCCAGGGAAGTCCCCATAACTCCCCCACACCCCTGCACTGGCTCTCATCAATGTCTCCATTATCTCCCGAACAAACCATGACAGTCGTCTCCTCATCTCTTTCCAGTAGGTCTCTCCTGCCTGCCTCTCCCTCCACACTATTAGAAGATAAGTTTTTCTAAACACTGGCCAGAACTAAGAGCAAAAGAACAATGCCTTAGGCTGTTTGGGAGGTTGGCAATGAGGGATAAAAAAGTGACAGGTAAAGGGTATGGAGTTTCTTTTTGAAGTGATGAAAATGCTCTAAAATTCAGTCTGGTGATGGTGGTATCTGTGAATATACTAAAAAAAACCCTGGATTACACATTTTAAATACAATTATTGTATAGTATGTGAATTATATCTAAATAAAACTGTTAGAAAAAGTTTCAGCCATTATCTATTGGGGTCTATTGTTACAACAGTTCAGCCTACCCTAACTAATACAACCCATAATTTCACAATCCAGTAATGTGCTTATTTTGATGTATATCCTCTATATTTTCTTTTATATGAATAGAATTTTTAAAAAAACAAACCAACAAATATTCTTTAACCACATTTGCTCATTAATTAAGTATAACTATCTCGCTTTGCCAATAAATATGGTCCTTTTCCATTTAATTTAATATCCAGCATTAAAATTTTTCAGTTTTATCATAGATTGAAATCTTTTGTTTGGTAAACAGCTAAGCTTTATTTTTTCAATTTTTATTTTATTATAATAATATCAATTTTTAACTTTTTAAATCTTTGTTGTTGTTACATTTTACATTCTAAAAGACTTCCTTTACTTTGGATACCAATCCTTCTATCATATTTTAAATTCCAAACTTCTTTTTCTCTAAACATTTGTTCATAGCACCCTGTTCTTTTTTATGAATGTAAAATCTCATGTCTCTAAAGATGTTAATTACATGTTTTTGAAGTTTTTGTCTGACATTCATATTATCTGTTTTCTCTGAGTTCTTTTGATTTTTTTTTTCTTCTATTAGTTTTGTCGTTTTTCATCGTATATTGTTCTTTTAAATGTATGTTCTTGATTGGCTTCTGTTCACATTTAAAAGTGAAGCACTAGCCCCGGCCAGATGACTCAGTTGATTGCAACATCATCCCATACACCAAAATGTTGGCAGGTTTGACTCCCAGTCAAGGCATATACCTAGGTTAGGGGTTCCATCCCCAGATGGGGCTCATATGGGAGGAAACCAATCAATGTTTCTCTTTCACATTGATTTTCTCTCACACATTGATGTTTCTCTCTCTCTCTCTATCCCTTTCCTTTCCCTCTAAAAAAAATCAATGAAGACTATATCCCTGGGAGAGGAGTTATATAAATATACACACAATTCTCTTTTTAAAATATTTAGTAAATAAGAAAATAAAAGTGAGGCAGTAAATCATGACCAGAACCTGTGTGTGTGAGAAAGCAGTATGCTAACTTGTACATATACTGTATAGTCGGGAACTAGTTATTCCTCAAATGTCAGCATCTGGAGTTCTTCCATCTTACTCTAGACACTTTCTCCAGGCAGAGGTCCTCCAAACTCCGGGCCTGCACACCTAGTTATGACTGCCACATTCTGGTTGCTGGGGAAGGGAGGGGAGTTGGAAGTCACCCTGCTCAGTGTGTAGAGTTTCCCTTGACCCCACTTCATTCCCTTGTCCTTAGCTGTGTGACCATCCCCAAGCTTCTCATCCTCAGTCTCTTCTCAGCACACCTCTTACTCTTCAACTCACTCTGATTGGCTTTCCGTCCTGACCTCTGCCATGAACAGTCTCTTCTCTAAGTCCTCAATGGCCTCCATCTTGCTAACACCAAAAGCGTGTTTTTCTGTCCTCATCTTACTTGGCTTCTCAGAAGAATTTTTCATGGTTTTGTATTCCCTCTTTGCAGAAACTCCTTGTTTATTCCACAAGAAATCTCTCTGCTAACTTGCAAACCATTTCCCAGAATCTTTTGTAAATGTTTCAGGGTTCTTAGGGTATAGTCCTAGCAGTGGAATTTCTGGGTCAAAAGGCAGTTCTATTTTTAGTTTTCTGAGGAAATTCCATATTGTGTTCCATAATGGCTTCACCAGTGTGCAATCCCACCAACAGAAAAAGGGTTCCCTTTTCTCCACAACCTCTCCAACACTTGTTGTTTGTTGATTTGTGTATGATGGCCATTCTGACCATTCTCACTGTGGTCTTAATTTGCATCTCTCTGATGGCTAGCAATGCTGAGCATCTTTTCATATGTCTCTGGACCCTTTGTATGCCCTCTTTGGAGAAATGTCTGTTCAACTCCTTTGCCCACTTTTTAATTGTTTTTTTTGTTTGTTTGTTTGTTTTTGTCTTCCTAGAGTAGAGTCGTGTGGTACCTCAATGTTCATAGCAGCACAATTTACAATAACCAAGTGCTGGAAGCAAACTAAGTGCCCATCAGTAAGTGAATGGATCAAAAAACTATGGTACATTTACACAATGGAATTCTATGCAGCAGAATGAAAGAAGCTCCTATGCTTTCTGACAGCATGGATGGAACTGGAGAGCATTATGTGAAGTGAAATAAGCCAGGCGGTTAAAGACAAATACCATATGATCTCACCTATAAGAGGAACCTAATCAAGAAAACAAACAAGCAAGCAAAATATAACCAGAGACTTTGAAATTAAGAACAAATGGACAATAACCAGAGGGGAGATGGGAGGGGGTAATGGGAGAATGGTGAAGGGTTTTCAGGAACAACTATAAAGGACACGTGGACAAAATCAAGGGGGCGTGGAATCAGGGGAGGGAGGTGGGGATGGCTTGGGTGAGAGGGAGAGGTGGGGGGGAGGCAGACAACTGTACTTGAACAACAACAAAAGAATAATAAATTATAAAAAAAGAATCTTTTGTAAATGTAAAACAGACATGTCACTCTCCTGCTTAAAACAAACTCTGATTGGCTTTCCAAGTGTCTCATCATAGCTTGAAACTATGCAGTTTCCCTGCCATGACCTATAAGGTTCTGTATCATCTCTAACCATCTTTTTTTGCACTCATTCTGCCCAGCCAACCTGCCTTCTTTCTGTGGTTCAAATGTACCCAATTTGGTCACCTGTTGGAGTTTTGAATTTATTTCTTCCCCATTAAGCACTCTTTTCTCAGATTTTCATGAGGTTGATTCCTCATTTTTCAATTCTCAGCTCAAACATCATCTTCTCACCCAATCCAGTAATGTATCCCTACAATTAATAGCTCCACTATACTTACCGTATCAGTCTATTCTATTGCTAACATGACATTTAAAATTAATGATATTATATTATTTTTATCCACTTTCTATCTGAATCCCCTATATGAATGGAAGCCCTACATGGACAGCAGTATTGTCTGTTTTGCTCAGCAGCGTCAACAAATGTTGTGTGGTACATAGAGGGTCCTTGATAGCTAAGTGTTCACCATGTGAATAAGTGAAATGGCTGCCCAGTCACATACTGCGCACTCTGTGAAAATCACTGCAATTCAGCTCAATGAAGTGTCCATTTCAGTTCAGAGCATCACCTGGGTGGAACTCTTCCCAACAGAACAGATTTAAATTCTCCTTGACCACCATAGTTCCCAGAACTACTCATCACTTCATGGAGCACAGAACTTCTAGCCAGAAAGGCAGAGCACATAGCTCACAGAGCCATTTCTCCGCAGTAGAAAAGCCTTCACTAGCAAGCAGCAAGATCTCCCAACGAAATTAGTTAAGAAAATTCTATGCTTTAAGGTAGAACTTTGGACAAGTACACAAGTATTTACTTACTTAGTATTTATTTACTTAGTAAATACTATTTACTAAGAAGTTGGCATAGATAAGTGCAACATGAAATAAGTAGAAGTATATCCAAAATAGTCTAACAGGGACCCCTCTGGTTATAGGTTTTAGCCACTTCCTTGGTATGAAAGAACTAAAAGTTGCCATCAAGACTTGTTGTAAATCTTTTTGCTTTTATGTAATATAAATATGCATGGTGAATTGTATATAGGTTAGAATAAAATGGTGATGGATCAGTCACTTCAACAATTTCTGAACTAAAGAGTATGTTTTGATGTTCCATATATACAGCACACAAACAAATGAGGACTAGTTGTCACTTCTTAAAAATGTGAACACTTTTGGCCCTACAATTCTACTTTAAGGAAGTTAATCAAAGGTACTAATTAAGAATGTGAATTTTTGGCCATAAGGATAGTCATCACAATATTGTTCATAACAGCGACCTAAATGTCCAACAACAGGAGGCTAGTTTTAGCCATTTCAAACGTTATTCTGTGGATAAATATTATTGGCATTGAATGAGTTCATTAGGTTGAAAGAGCAGGTTATAAAGTAATATGATCCCACTGTATTTGTACAGTGCATATATATATAGTCCAGCTACATGTATAGGAACATATATATAACATAAATGTAAGAGAGAGAGAAAGGGTAAGGAAGAACATACACTAACTGAGATCTTAAAATAAGTTTCTCTAGATAGTAACATTATGAAGGGTTTTTTAAGTATATGTTTTGATTTTCTTTATTATAATTTAAATTTTCTCTTTTTCCTAGAAAATAATGAATAGTTGCTACCATTGCAATACAAAGAAAACCTATAAAATTTTAATGAAAACCTTTTTGGTGATGAGAATGGGGACAATCAAGTAAAAAACATCCTCTAAGTGTTCCTTAACCAGTTTATTCCTCCTAAAACTGCCGTATATCACACACACAGATGATGACACAAAGATTTAAGCCCAGAATAGACTAATAGAGTCCAAAAAACACCTCCAGTTGGGATCTTTTTTTTTTTTAATTACTTTACTGTTGTTCAATTACAGTTGTCTGCATTTCCCCCTCCACTCCCCCCAGGAATCTTTCTCGCCCATCTCTTCTTACATCCGTCTAACCCTGTAACCACCGAGAAGCCACTGCTCCATGCACGTCACTCTAGCCTTCTCATCAGTCTTTTCATTCTTTTTAGTAGGCTCCATGCCTTGGCTCAGGCTACCATAGCAACAACAACAAAAAAGTCTGGGTGGCTTAAACAGCATGAGTTTATTTCTCACAGCTCTGGAAGCTGGAAGTTTAGGATCAAGGTGCCAGCTGACTCAGTCCCTGGTGAGAGCTCTCTTCCCGGCCCACAGACAGCACCTCTCTATGTCTTCACGTGACCTTTCTTTGGTGCGTGCTTGCAGGGGCAGAGATATTTCTCTCTTTCCCTCTTCTTATAAGGCCACTAATTCCATGTGGCGAGGGAGGGGCGGGGGGCACTCTCATGACCTAATCCAACACTATCTCCCAAAGGCCCCACCTTCAAATGCCATCATTTTGGGGGGTTAAGATTTTAACATATGCATTGGGGGGAACATGAACACTAGCCCATAACACTACTTCTTATTATTAAATGTGAACATTTTCCATGGCTCTGTCCTTATACCCTACACGTTCTCCATTTTTTGTACATCAGTGGTTTCCACCCTATCTTTTTTTTATCTCAAATATGTTCCAGAGAGACCCAATCTCCAATCTAGGCCTAACCCCCGCCCCCCGCCCTAAGTCTCACAAACCACTCAAACTCACATATCTTAAAGCATCTACCCTCTTCCAACCCTGCTACTCCTGTGATGCTCAGCACTTTGGAGGATGAATGGATGCATTTGCCTGAGCCAGAAGGCTGGGAGCTGGCTATGACTCTTCCCATTCATTCCTAGTGGCTTATCAGGATAAGTCAGGAAGATCGAAAAGTGAAAAGATAAAACAAACTTGCCTGAAAAGATTTGAAAGCTCCTGAAATATTGATTTGGTGACTCCGATAGCCATGAGGAGACACTGCAACTCAAACCCATCTTTTCTTAGCAAATAAACTCCCAAAGATGTCCCAGGGAAACAAATCTTATTGAAAACAATAGCCCTTATATGTGAGCTCTAATCAGAGGCTCTGAGATGTGATCTGCCCAGGCAGCCATTGGGCTCTTCTGCCATTGTACGTTCCTTTTTAATCAAACCCCTAGATGCTACAGCTCTCACTTGCAGAGATTTAAAAAGGCACTTTGATTAATGGACTTGATCAGTGTCTGCTCTGGTTTAACCATGCTGTTCTCCTTCACATTTCACATTTCACACCTGCATAGCACCACTTCCGTTTTATTACAGGAACTCAAAAATGCCTGCCAGACAGCAAAGTAATTTATGAAAAACATATTTTTAAAAAGAGTATTAAAGCTTGGAAAAAAAACCTCAGAGCCTCTTGCTGTTGTGATTTTAAATGGGCTATGTAAATAATTAAATGCCAGGTCATATTGACACTATCAAATTTAGGGGAGTATAGATGCTATACAACCCCAGAGTCCTAGGAGATATTAAATCAGAGTTTGCTTTCAACATGAAACAACAGTATCAATTGAATAAAAAAATGACCCCATTTCCAAAGCTCTCTACATGCTACAAATGTTTCCATATATATACCACAATTCTTTAAAAAGAGATAAAAATATGGATGAATTCATAAACACATTTAAGTACTAAATCCCTCTTTGGTCTTTTATTTTTCTCAAGCCTCTGCTGCCTCACACTAGCCTATTTCAAATATTGACTTCCAGGAACGGATGGATGAGAAGAGAAAATATTCAGGGATAAGGTAATAGATACTGCTCACTCTAGAAGAGTTTAATTTGGGTATATACCTGAACTTTGCTCATAGTTTTGTACACTTGAGTCTCAATTATTCCCACCAATGTGCTCTGTGTACTAGGTACTGCATAGTGTGTACTATGGTGCAATATTTCAGGTTAGCAGCAAAGTTGAAAATCCCTTTAAAATGACATTGAAAAAAAAGAAACAAATGGTCAGTAAATAAATAGTTATTGCGTAAAGCATTTTGTTTTATTGTATAAGTACTGTGATAAATAAAACACACTGTAGAGGAAAGACAATAACAGCAGAAAACTTGCTTTTCTGTTTAAATTCTTGGTTGGGATTAAGGGGAATGCCTATTTCCAGAGGACCTAATGACTTGTCATCAGAAGTAGGACCAGAATCAGGCTGACTGTCAAAAGGAATCTGGTTCCACACCCAGGACTGGTTGGTCAACAACAACCAATCCTATAATGACGAAAGCTGGGCCTGATATCACGACCTGTCCTTCCATTGCCCGTAGCAGACATCACAAACCAATCACAGCATTGACTATCTAACCCACAAGTATTTACTGAGTGTTTTCTATATATCGGCATCTAATAAGCACAGAGGGCACTGCAGCGGACAAGGTAAACCAAGTCTCTGACCTCTTGGAGCTTACGTTCTAGTGGGAGAGGAAGGCAGCACACAAAAAAGACAAATCATTTCAGAGAATGCAAGGTCCTAGCAAAGGAGATAGAGTGTGGCTGTGAGCATGGGAGAGGGAAGGCACTTTAGCTAGGGTGCTCAAAGTCCTCTTGGTAGAGGTCACATTTGGGAAGAAACTTGACCAGGGAGCGAGGGCCAGCCACATAAGACCTATGAGACTGACTCCTCAGTGCGGCACTCCAGGCAGCCATCACCAGCCAACTGCCAGTCGGCTGTGCTGCGGATGAGCCCTGTGCCAAGCACTCAGTGTGGCTATGGGAACACATTTAATATCAAATGCACAAGATTTCAACGCAGAGGAGGGAAGGAAGACTTGGAACACTTGGATTCTAGTCTTCTTTTTAACCTTTTAGAATCTTGGTTCCCTCATCAGTAAAATAAGAGGTTGGAGCAAATGATCTCTAAAATTTCTTTTATATCCTATGGTCAATAATTCTAACTAAAAAGTGAAGCAGGGATTTAGACAATTAGAGAGATAGGGTAGATTAAGTAAAGAAGTGTTTCTGGAAATGGGATCATTTGAATAGTTAGAAGAGAAAAAGTTGTAGCTACAGCTTCTTGGTGATTTCAGAAAGAGCCACAGTCATCCCCAGGCTGTGCAAGCAGCTTCAACTGTCAAAATCCAAAGCACTTTTCACCTTGAATTCTGAATGAAAATGAATTGGTGTCATCTTCTCAACCATACACATAGTCAAAATCACCAACATCCCAATATGTCATTTGGTCATCTTGGAAAACCAAGGGCCACACAATGGCAAATCATCATGTCGTGGAACAAAGATTAAAGAGTTATGAGAGACTCAGCAGGAAGCATCCACCTGTCAGTGCCACCTGCCAGCAAGAGGGACAGACCTTTCGGAAGTGCCATCCATAGGAGACAATTATAAGCTTACATGGTAATGTTGTATCTGGATCAAGACTCGGGTATTTGTTTTAAAACTTCCCAAGATTGCTTCACAACAGCAGTAGAAACTGTTCCCAAGTGCATAAAAATGTCCCCTTTCTTACAGGCAGTAGTTCAGTTTGGGTCTTCAGCCATAACACAAGTACTTACATGTTGCTGTGATATTGTGAGTTTAGATGATAAATGATTAAAATTCACTTTGTGAGTAGAAAGTGCTTCATAAATACTTAATCTCCAGAGAGACTTCAACAGAGAGTTTCTAACTCTATTTGGATTTCTGTTTATCCAAGTCACACAGGGTCCCTGTTCAATTTGGAAATATTTCAAGTCCCACACTATCCTCTTCACAGTTCCCCCTGCTGCTGATAGATGCTGACTTGGATCTTGCCATTCAGGCAGACTGAGAAATCCAGGACAAGCCAGGAATGGTTTTGAGTTATTTATGATTTGCACACAGCCTCACCAATGTACTGTTTCTCTGTTTTTCATGCCCTGAAGCAAATATGAAACTATCTTTGTGACTTGTTGCAGACCACAGGGACAGATGGTTTCATGGGAGGACACTTTCTCCGGAAAAAAGCTCATGCTACAAGTCTAGCACTTTGGGCCCACGAGCCCTTCATCAGCCAAAATGCAGCCTTCCACCCCCCAAGCCAGGAGCCAAACAGGACGATGACCAAAGACTCACATTCCTCGGAAGCATACAAGCAAGGGCAGTAGAATATCAACCCTCTAGCTCCTCCCCTAAGAAGCAGCAATTCTAAAGACACTCGGCTCAACACAGCTTTGGTCTGTATTCTAGAGCCTTTAGGGCCTAGCTGGAGTCTTAATGACCAGAGAATTTGTAGTTAGTAATGCAGCACAGCAGTGATACTACTTCATTTTCTGGGTCTTCAATCTTCTCATTTGCAAAATGAAGGTGTGCGTCTTCTCCTAAGGTTTTATAGATCATGGTCACCTGCTTGTTGGATTTACCTGTGTTCAAATCCTATCTCTGGCACTTAACTGCTTGTGTGGCCTGGCCTCAATTCACTCGTTTGTGTAACAAAATTAAAAACTGCCACACAAGGTAACTCTAAGGAACAAGTTAACTAAGCATGTACATGCATTGTTAAAGTGCAGTGAACTGGTTGGCTGCATATTTTTAAAATATAGCCATTGTTAATATAATGAGAATAGTTTGCATGACATTGATGAAGCTGGCAGCCAAGGAGAGTGGACTGGAATGTGCATGTGTGAATAATGACAACTTCATTGTACTAATCAGTGGGGATGGTAAGACACCGTTGAGTGAGTGTGTGTGCTGTGTGGTCATCACATTCAAAATGACTGAGTGCTGGGCCATAGTTAAGCACACGAGGCAGACAAATGGTGGACATGGTTCTGTTAGAGTTTCTACACACAGAGATGGTGGCAGAGTTGTGGGCTCACGAAGCTGACTCCGATCCCAGCCCCCGGGGAACAGAAGAGGAACCTGTTGGTGCTGGAGAGCATGGGTTTCTGCGTGGGACAAGCCCTGGGCAAGAGGCTGCCTGGGAGACATTGGCCCCCAGGGAGGAGCTGGATGTCCTCGAGTTCCTATGCAAAGACCTGTGGGTGGCGGTGTTCCAAAAGCAGATGGACAGCCTCTGCACCAACCACCAGAGGACCTACGTCCTACAGGACAACAGCTTCCCCTTGCTGGTCTGGATGGCCTTGGGCCTGCAGTAGGTGGAGGAAGCACCCAAGTTCCTGGCCTTCACCTGTGGCCTCCTACACGACACCCTCAGCATGCTGGGCATCAAGAGCCTGGTCACCACCTCCGTGGCAGCCCTGCCAGCCTGCCGGTTCCAGGTAGTGATCCAGAGACCCTGAGGAGCCCTGGGCTCCAACCCCCAGCCCCCGCGGAGTCTCACCCAGGGCTGCCGGAGAATCCCAGGCCCTTGGGATGATGAGCGAGGCAGGCAGTCCAGCCACTTCAGGGTGTCACACGTGCTCAACAAACTGGGTGTCAGAGGCGGTGTGGGGGCATCTGGGGCAGGGTGGTCCCAGCCACCATCGGGCCTGGTATGGAGAGATCCCCATCAGACACATCAGTCACTCTGCGGCACAGAAACTCAATAAAAGTTCTGTGTATCTGGAAAAAGAAATGACTGAGCGAGTAGAGCAATGAATCTGTATCAAATTTTGTGTTACGCTTGAACATTCCTCTGTGGAAACTACTCGGATGATTCAGAAGGCTTTCAGGGATGATGCAGTGAGTGCAGCACAAATAAAAGTGTGGCATAAACACTTCAAAGATAGTCAAGAATCTGTTGAAAGTGATCCACATTCTGGAAGGCCTGCAACAAGCAGAACACCTGAGAGTGCTGAACGTGTATGGGCTACAATTAACAGAGATTGGCAACTGACAGTGTGAGAACTACAAGCTGATCTGGGGGTGCTAAAAATGACTGTGTCCAAGATTTTAACACAGGATCTTGGCATGAAACCTGTCATGGAAAAATGTGTTCTGTGGCTTCTGCTACCAGAGCCAGAAGGAGCATCGTGTTGCAGTTACTAATGATACTGGGGGAACTGTGTGAGTCCCAAGGTGGCTACTTTAAAGGTGACTAAGCCATAATTGTCCTATGTACAAAGTCTCTTGCATCTTCTTCAATAAATGTCTCTATTTTTCATATAACATGGCTGAATACTTTCTGGACAGACTGTGTGTGTGTGTGTGTGTGTGTGTGTGTGTGTGTGTGTGTGTGTGTGTAGCCATCTCTCTCTCTCTTATATATATATGAGAGAGAGAGACTTCTCACATTACCATCCAGTACAATTTCCTCCCCCATGGACCTCACTAAACACTAGATTGGCTACTTCTTGAATTTAAGCTGAAAACAGAGTTAGACCTGCAGTGTAGCCCGATCCCTATTTGAATGAAGAGTTTATCTGGGCCGCCCCTGTTGAAGATGGAGATCCAGGCTAATCATATCTTCCACTTGTGAAATCTGGTCAAAGCATCCAGGAATGCAACATGAGGATCTAGGTAAAGAGGAAAGGAAGATCAGATACCTAGAGGTGACTATAAAGAATATATGTATCAGTTCTTTTATCTTAGTTGCTAAAGACAAAACCGTATTATTATAGCTTGTGATTTTGTTGGTCAGGAATTTAGGCCAAGGTCAGCTGGAGGACGTTTCAGTTCTATGTGGCATTAACGGAGGTCAGTCTGTGGTAGGCTGGACTAAAGAGTTCAAGAAAACTTCATTCTTATTTTGGGACTGGCTAGAAGGCTGGGCTCAGCTGGAGCACCTACATGCCAAGCCACCACGGCAGTCTCAGGAGAGTCAGACCTCTTCAAGGCTTCTTCTAACCTAGACTTGGAAGTCATGCAGTATGATGGTTGCCACATCCGATCAGTCTAGTCACTCTGTTGGACCTCTACAGCTGGTCCAGATTCAAAGAGATGAGTAGCAAGGAATTTTCAGCCATCTTTAATGTACCTCAATACTTGAGACTCACTTTCACTTCATAGAATCAGCTGTGGGTACCACCTCTTTCATCCTCTCATCCTTTCCAATGTCACACCAATATCTTCATTACATAATGAGGAAGTCAAGACTGAGGTGTCATCAGAACAACAAGCACCTCAACAGGCAAATATGTATACTCTGACTTGCCACCATCTCAATTTTTTGTATGCTGCTTTTATTGTGGGTTGGCTGTGCCTTTGTCCTACACCATCTTTACCCCAAGATCAAGATTGAGAAAGCAGCTTCCATATGGAACACTGCCCATTGTCATAGCAGAAATAGGAATGAACAAGTGGCTCTGAATGCTTCTGTTCAGAGGTGGCACCTGTCATACACACATGTTATTGGTCAAAGCAAGTCAAATGGTCACACTGAATTTAACAGGATATAGATTCTCCCACTACAAGGAGAGGCTATGCAGAGAAGGGCACCCCAACACCTGGTGACTAGTAATATAATTCACCATAGTCTGTTTCCTGGACACCAAACATGCAATTCTCTCCCCTTTCCAAGTGAAAAGACACTTTTCCCTCCCCAAGGGAAACAACCCAAAACTCCCTTCCAGGTGCTACTCTGAGCTCAAAGTCCAAGATCTGTGAACATGGCAAGAGCATCACTATGGCAAGTTTGGGGTGCTTCCTTTGGGTGGGGACACCTAAGAAATTAGAAAACAAGTCATCTGTTCCCACAAGCAAACCCAATATGGAATTAGGGAAAAGGACACAATAAACACGTCCAGTGGAAATGGAAGCATAGAAGCATACAGCAGGCCCTGACCCATAGTAATTTGAAAGTCCCCCCAAGAATGTGTTGTGAGCAGCAACTTTTCCTAAGGGTGAGGCATACGCCTTGATTAGCCCACTCTGATTCATTCCTCAGAGGAAATTCCCAGTCTGCTACATTCTATCTTCTTTGGCTCTGTCCACTGGAAGTTCCTTCTTTTCTCATTATCTTCCTTGGCTACATAGCAAAAGAAATATGCCAAGTGTTGGAAGCAACCTAAGTGCCCATCAGTGAATGAGTGGATCAAAAAACTATGGTACATTTACACAATGCAATACTACACAGCAAAAAGAAAGAAGGAACTCCTACCCTTCATGACAGCATGGATGGATCTGGACAGAATTATGCTAAGTGAAATAAGCCAGGCAGTGAAAGACAAATACCATATGATCTTACCTTTAACTGGAACCTAATCAACAAAACAAACAAGCAAGCAAAATATAACCAGAGACACTGAAATTAAGAACAAACTGACAGTAACCAGAGGAGGGGATAATGGAGGGAAAGCAGGGAAGGGCTTCCGAGAACATGTGTAAAGGACACATGGAGAAAACCAAAGGGGGGTAGGATCAAGGGTGGGAAGTGGGGATGGTGGAGGTGGGGGGAAT
This sequence comes from Micronycteris hirsuta, assembly GCA_004026765.1. Taxonomy (NCBI): domain Eukaryota; kingdom Metazoa; phylum Chordata; class Mammalia; order Chiroptera; family Phyllostomidae; genus Micronycteris; species Micronycteris hirsuta. The sequence continues at coordinate 122,849 of PVJI01002635.1, read as the reverse complement.
GGTAGGGGGTCAGTGGAGACAACTGTACTTGAACAACAATAAAAAAAAAAAGAAAGAAAGAAATATGGTCTCCTTTGGGGCTGAACACAACTCCCAGTCTCTGCCCTACCTATAAAATATTAGGGACACAAGGTCATTTTAAGTATCAAGTGGGCACAGTTTTTTTTTTTTTTACTCCAGGCTGGTAGCTTCTTTGCCATACAATTCTCTTAAAATGTTAGTTGATTTTTTATATGTTTGATTCTAGTCAGCCTCCAGAGCCAACCAGGAAAGATAATAACAAAATTACTTTTGCTTTAAGCCCTTTAGTTTTGGGTTGGTTTGCTACATAGCCATAAATAAGCAGAACACACTATGAAAAAATACTCACACCCAGGCCCTATCAAGGCCACTGAATCAGAATGTCTGGCAGAGAAGCCTGCACCTCCCTGATCAATCTCTCCAGTGATTCTATTGCAACTGAGGGTTGAGAAACTGCTGATCATCTGCAGGCAATGCCCTTGAACCAAAACAAAGAGCTGTGCAAGAAGTCATTGTTGGCTTCTCTTTACAAGAAAGTACTTTTCCCATTTTCCCACTATGTTCACAGAACAGTCAGATATAACGAAGTAAAGAGCGACTAGATGGTAAAGGGTTAGAAACAATATCATAAGAGGAAACAATGGGGAAGTGTGTAATGCAAAAAAGGAAAGATGAGGGGCAATATTGAGTTTCCTTCACATATTTAAATGGATATGTCTGCTTATTAGAAATGAATGGTAAACATTAGATAGAAATGACAAGGATAAAGATTATACCTGATATTATTTATTACAGTATAATAAGGTTGAAAAAGTAGTATTTTGTAGTAGCTGTTACCAGAAAGTAGTTAACTGAGGCAGCGATTTGAGCTTTTCACAAGTCGCCTGGAACTGTCTCATCATGAGCACATCATTGAATTCTATTTCCCTACCTTCTTGAGGTTGAGAATGGCCAAATGACTCACTTTGACCAAAGAAATGTGATTGGGAATGATGTATATTACTTCCAAAAGAAAACTCAAGAGCCAGTGTTCTAATTGCCACATCTCCTTTCTTGCTGAGATATTCACATAGTGAACGCACCATTAGCCTGAGCCCAGAATGGGGATGTGGAGCGCAGACCCAATAGAGAGTAACCAGATAAAATATAGGCTGTCCAGGTAAAATTTAAATTTCATAAAATAATAATTTTAGTATGCGCTTTTGGAGACATACATCTACAAAAATTCATTGATTATTTGAAATTCAAATTCAGCTAGGGGTCCTGTATTTTTCTTTGTTAATTCTGGTACCTCTATCACCAAGTGACCCACATAGGCCATGTAAGAAGCATTGGGAAGAAATAAACTTTTATTATTTTAAGCCTAGAGTCTCAGGGGTTGTTTATTACAGCAAAATAACGTAGCCTATACTGACTTAACTATTTCTCATCTTTGATGAGAAGTTATTTGGATGAGGCATAGGCTAGCACTGATATTTGAAATAAAGCAGGACATTTCTCTACATAATAAAAGAGATAATTGAGCGCTCTGGGATATAATTTGAGAAGGAGAAATGGATAGAAAACTGTTAAAACACAACATTAGTCATCGGGGAATTTTTTGTCTAACCAGAAAATAAAATGATGGTAAAGAGAAGTTCTGAGGGCCTAGAGGTCACTGTGGGCTTGAGCAGGCATGGAACGACTTCATGGGAAAAGTGGGTGTGCCTGACCTAGGGATGGCCAAGTAAGTAGGATGCAGACTACTAAAGAGCTGAGCACAGGAATGCCCTGTGAGGACACGGCATGGCCACATTTGCTCTACATTGCCACTTTCCAGCTTCTGGTCAGGGCTGGACATAAAGGGGTAGGTGGCCAGCTGTGCCAAAGTTCGCAGGACCTCTCTGATGCTGAGAAACTGCATCCCCCAACACAGGTAGATGTCTGACGATCCTCGGCCTCTGGGCACAGTTAAGTCACTTCGGTGGGGAGCTGACATTTCAACACACAAATCCAAACATTTTTGCTAACTTTTGTTAAAAAAAATCTGTGTTATAGAAGGCTCACTGATAGCAAGGGCCTGGTTGTCTCTATCTTCATGGGCTCCAAGATTAGTGCATGGTGGGTGAAATATATAGGGAATGTAATGAACCAGGCAAGGCCCAAAGTGTATTGTGACACACCATTAGCCACTGCAGCTACTCCTTTTGGCCACCAGGGAGCAGCATGGCATCTTGAACTATAGACTGAGTTTCTGAATCAGAGTGGATTCAGTGGTTCTCAAAAATAGTTGCTTTCAGAATGCCAGTCTCTACCCGATATTTTTCTAGGCCCTCAATGAAGGAAGACAGACTGAGGCAAAGTAATCACTTTTCCCCATAAATCTCTATCCAATTTAAAGAAATATCTTTTATTCTGATTGTCTTTCCCAATGACACTTTGTCATTAAAACATCCTTTCTTTATGAACTGAAGGTCATCATATGTGGTAAGGGTTGTGGTTGGTTTTTTTATTCTTAATGTTCTTTTGTAATCAAATAACTAATGACAACATTCTGGTGTTCCAGAATGTTATTAGAAAATAACTTTAGGCTTCTGAAATCAAAAGTCAGAGATCCAGTAGCATAGAATGTCAGAATCAGACAGGGCTTATGACAAAAATAAAAATAAAAAACCTGGAGGAATGCATAAACTTTACCTTTGAGTCCCCTGGGCCTTCTTTTCTGTTACCCACTGCTCCTCCCTTTCCACTCACCCCTCGTCCTCTGCTCTCTCCCTGCCCGGCCTCCTCCCCGTAGTTGAAACGTGTTCTCAGGAAAGAATCTGCTATCAGCAGCTTAGATGTCAGTGAAAATTTAAATTACTTCTTTTCCCTCCCAGGGAAACCTGCCTTCCTGTCTTATCTCTGATTCCAGAATGCAGGCATATGTGGCCAGTTCGAGGGATTTCAGACATCAGCAGACAGGAAGGTACAAGAGTGAAGAGCAGCCAGTGTCAGGGAAACTGGCAGCCCAGGTCTCAGACAGAGAAGCCCCAGAAGCTCATCCTGCCTCCACCACTCCGGGAAGTCACAGGTCACACCAATTTGTGCTTATGATATTCTCGCCCTGATGTTAGAGAGTCTTCTGTCTATTGGACTAGTGCCACTAGGGTCAGAGACGACACCCCATTTCATCAAGGGCCTGCTGCAGTCACAAACCAGGAGATACTATCCCTAGTGCATTGTGGAACACAGTGGTGTTTTTAATACTGATTACACCAAACAATAATGTCCCTGTAACATTAGCATGGTGCCCACCTACCGTGTGAGACTTGCCATGGGTGGGGCGGGGTGGGGGGGCACTGAGCTAATACTATAGGAACACTAAGGGGAAGGAAGTGGGGTGGGTGGGGTTGTTGCTAGCACAAACACTGCAAATGATTGCCAGAGTTGAAAAAGAGATGACCACTTGTTTGGAAAACTGTGGAAGGCTTCACCAGCTGGGCCTGGAATAATAGGTAGAATTTTGACAGGAAATAGGAAAGGAAGGACCTGCTTGGTGAAGAAACAATCTGATTTAAGGGCTCAAGGAGAAAGCACGGGGCTGTGTTCAGGGTTCAGGGTCCAGGGTCCAGGATCCAGCCCAGTTTGGTCAAAGTATCAGGCACATAATAGGAAAAGAACGGAAAGGATAATGAATGACAGGAAGGCTTGGCAAACGGGCAGAGGTGGCCTTGAGCCCCCCCACCACAGCAGACCCCTTGGTGGCCTTGACCCACCCCCTGTTCAGTTCTTTGACCATCAGTTGTGGATAATGGTCCTTAGTCTTTAGAGAATTAAATAAGAGAATGGGTTTGTAATTGGTATTAAATTTTAATCTACAAACACAAATAGTTTTTAAAAAGTTTTAAAAGTAATGGTTACTTTTTTCTTACTCAATTCTGGTTTAAGCCTTGCTCTTCTTGATGTCAGAAACATCATCTCATGTAGTTCGGGACTCGTGCTGCAGACCACTACACTGAGGTGGGCCCACCCAGTGCTCAGTTGTCCTCTCTGTGCCAGCTTCTACAGAGACTTCTCTCTCCTCACCTGCTCCTCGGGTGTGGCCCGCATGACTGCTTCCCCCTCATCTTTATTCCCATCTGCTTTGCTTTGCTAGGGTTGCTGAAACAGAGAATCACAAACTGGGTGTCTTAAAAATGACAGAAATTTACCCTCCCACACTTCTGGAGGCTGAGCGTCTGCAATCAAGGGGTCGGCAGTGCTGTGCTGCTTCTGAAGGCTCCACGGGAGACTCCATCCTTGCCTCTTCCTGGCTCTGTCAGATACGGGCAATTCTTGGCGTTCCTTGGCTGCATCCCTCCAGTCTCTGCCTCCATCTTCACATGGCCACCTTCCCTGTGTGCGCATCTCTATGTCCAAACTTCCTTTTACTTATAAGGACGCTAAATCATTGGATTATAGCCCCCTAATCCCGTATGATCGCATCTGAACCTGATTACATGAGGGGGAACCAAAAAACCCCAGAATTTATTTATTGAAAAATTGTGTATTTATTCTCATTAAACTTCATTCACCTTCAAAATACTCTCCATTTGATGCAATACTCCTATCAAGACTTTTTTCCTACTGCTTAAAACAGTTTTTAAACTTGATTTTTGTGCCTTTTAGTGCTTCTGCTATTTTTTGTTTCACCTCTTCCACATCGGCAAAATATTTCCCTTTGAGGGCTTTTTTCATCCAGGGAAACAAAAAAAAAGTCTCTGGGGGTAAGATTGGGTGAATAGGGAGGTTGAGGCACGGGGGTCATGCCATTTTGGTCAAAAACTGCTGAATACTCAGCACGGTGTGGGCAGGTGTGCTCATAAATCACCCATTATGAAACGGGCAAATGCACTGAGTCTTCAAAAAAAATCACTGAAGTTGAACACAGCCTCCCACAAGAACACCAGCTGGTGCACTGATGTACATGGGTTCCTAGAACACTCACCTGGGTGGGGAGACTGTACTAGAAGATGCCTGCACTCCAGAAGATATTTTGTGCCCCCCTAGTATCTGCAAAGACCCTGTTTCCAAATCAGGCCACATTCTGAGATTACAAGTGCACATGAATTTGGAAGGAACTCTGCATCCCAGTACACTTTCAGAGGTACCTTCCAGGCACAGATTCTGTGCTGCTTTTTTATTTTTTTAAACCTTAACCGAGGACATTTGTTCATTGCTTTTAGAGAGAGAGAAATGGAGAGAGAAAAACATCGATGAAAGAGAGAAGCATCGATTGGTTGATTCCCGTGCCAGATTGGAGATCACACATGCCGGGACTGGGGACTGTATGTGCCTGGACCACACCTGGACCATATCCAAACCAGGGATCGAACCCACAACCTAAGTATGTGCCCTGGCTGGGAATCGAACCCACAATCTTTGGTTATGGGATGATGCACCATCCAAATGAGCCACACTGACCGTGCTGGTTCTGTGCTTCTTAAAAGATACCTGGATTTCTCTGGCCCTCTACTCTGGGGCAAGAAAATAGCCCTATCCTCTCTGAGATTTTCACAGCCTTACCATGATCTCCCCAGCTAAGACAGCACAGGCCCCTCACTCGAGATCCTACAAACCCACCCCTCCCCAGAGAACATGGCTAAGGGCGGGCGAGAACAACGCAGCCTCCCTGCACACAGACCCACCAGCGCCCAATCTCTTATCACCACATCACTCTCTTCTCTCCCCAAGCTGGGAAACTCATACAGATCTACCGCATCTACTTATCTACCCAAATCTACTGAGTAAGGCCTAAAATTCTGAAACTCAAAAGCCGAAAGGAACTCCCTTTTCTCCAGAACTTTCTTTCCCCACATACATCTCACTGGCTAAATGGCACAAGGGCATCTGGTAAGATAATACCAGCAATAAAATAATTCATAATTTGAAAATAGTATCTCACTGTCACTCTCCAGCTCACTGAATGTGTATGAAGATCTAGCCATGTCCCCAGTGTGTACATTCCAGGCAACCAGGAAGGCCAATCATGTAGATGTGCTTTACACTCATTTTTAAAAGTAGGAAAGTACCAGGCGAAACAGGACACAATGGTCTCTGCACAGTAAAGAGTAGGTACCTTCCCTGACCAAGGATGCTACCCAACCTGGGGAGATTGTCTTGGACCTTAGAACCCAAATGGTTGAACAAATGAGGAAGTCTCTCCAACAAAGGCTTTCTTTCACAGGACAACTGGCTAGCATTCCGAGCACCCCAGCAGCCCTGTGCAGACCTAAAGGTGCAAACTCATGGGATAACACAAAGGCATCATTGAGGAGTTTTATGGCCAGGCCCCTGGAGAGCTCTCCTCAGAGCCCTTCCCTCACCTCGGCCTTCTCTGTGACCCTGTTCCTCACACCTGCAAGTGGCTCTCCCATCACGAAAAAGATACTTCAAGTTCTGCTCCATATTCTTAAAAATAAAAACACTGTAGGTGCCCCCACTGCCCCTGCCCCAAGATTCATTCGTATGATCTTCCTTTTCCTTTAACCGTAGCCAGAGTAGGCATCTCATTCTACAGCTTTTCTGTGGGGTGGAAAAACAATTTGGATTTCCACAACCTGAAACCTAATTTCTGGTGGGAAGGTACCATCTGGTGGATATCTGAGAAACTGCTCACGTTCTGAGTCTGAACATGAACATCAGAGGGCAGCTGTCTTAACAAAATGCCAATGGAAGTATTACTTCGAGACCGAGTGAGAGCTCAGCAATCAAATATGGGCTGATTCCCTTAAATAGCTGACTCCACACTCAGGCGATTACTCTTAGAACTAATCAGAGGCAGCTCACAGAGGCCTCTCTGCTTTCTGATCTTCTTGGTCCAGCTTACAATTAATTAAAACAGCTATTCATTGCCTATTCTCTTTCTCTCAAAATAGAATTCTTGTTCCTCTTTATCCTGGATATTTATCTGTGAGAGTTGTATCTTGAGAAATCCAGTCAGACCTCAACTTCTTCTTGTCATACACTGGCCTTGACATTGTTGGTTCCCTCCCCAGCTTACCCACAGCCCCTGGCTCTGAAACTGTGCACCCTACCAAGGTTGGGGTTCTGCCATGTTTGTGCAACAAGTCTCCAGCCACAGGTGTTTGGACAGGGGTAGCCATCTCACTCCCGCTGAGCAGTCAGCTACTCGCTCTCCTGGGATTTGGGATTTAGGACCAGTATTCAGAAAACATGACATAGTGAAGCTAAATCAGTGATGAGGTGGACTCCAGCGCTGTGGGGTGCTGCTGCCACCCTGCACATAGGAAAGCAGCCAAGGATGGCCTGCTGAGAGTGGGCCCAGCCCAGAAACAAGTGAGCTGAGTCACCTGGGCCCACACTTCTGAGCCCTTCACGTCCCAGGCTGCCCGCTCGCCCTCGGACTTGGTGAATTTCACTATGTCTAACAGGGATGGACCCTCTTCTGCTGCAGCAAGCTCTGGGGGTTACTTGCCCTTAAAGACGGTTACACGCCCTTGATGAAGGTCTGATTATCCATACATCCTGAGCCTGAGATGTCAGAGCTTTGAGGTCTCCTCATAGATACAGGGACTTTTCACCTCCGGTGCCCAGAGGACTTCACGGAAGTGACAAATTGCATCTAATCAAAAAATTCTGAGGGACTTCACTCTATGTAACACAGAACATCCGTGATCAACAGTAAGATAAACCAACCGGCCCCGTGCCTGTCTGAAGGTTTTAGCAAGAGAGGTGGCTACTCTCTGCCCGAACGCTGACCAAGTTTCCTTTGATGATCTTCCCTGACGCAGACGGTCTGGAGAGGAAGTGCGTGTGATGGAGGACACAGTCATGCCCCAGCCAACATGGAGTCTCAACAGAATGCCAGGCGAGGCAGCCAGAGAAGAGGTTCCAGGACTGTGCCTGGGTTCCTGGGGAAGCCGGCGCTGAGCAGCTAGTGGGCAGGATGTTGGGGGGCGGGGGGAGGAGAAGCAGTGGTGGGCAGAGGAAAACGGAGTTGTGATGCAGCCCAGGAACAGCCTGGCCACCCCTGTGCAGCCTGGGGTGTAAACGGCTGCCCAGGCCGGCCTGCCTTGGACCAAGATGTCCTGACCTTTACGCAAGAGTCAGCCACTGGATGTGAGTCACCTGGCAAAGGCCAGAACCTTGGACAAGGGGGCTCTCTACAGCTGAAGGTTGTCTGTTGACAGGCCTCCTAGCAGAGGTGACACCTGGGGTGACAAGTCCTTCCCTGAAGGAGTCCCTGATCTGTAAACACCAACCGGGCTCCTGGTGTTGTGTTTACTTCTTGTTGCGCTCTCATTCCCCCTAGGAAATCATATCTTTCGTGTTCTCTTCTTCCTTACCCTCATGCAATGAGGAATCGGCTTTGGGACTTACCTAAGGTAAATTAACCCACCAAGACCTGGACCTATGTAAGAAATACTATAAAACATTTGTTCCTTTGCCCCTTCCCTTCACTGCACTGTCCCTCCCCTTTCTTGGTTTTCTACCCTCTCTCCTTTCCCTCCTTCTACAGTCAGAGTTTTTGTTTTCTTAGAAGATAAGCAATAGGACAGACCTATTCATATTATAGAATGAATGCTTGCCAACTAATTATTCCCATCCAATGCAAACATCTCGATTCCTGCTGTGGTCCAGATGTTCATCACAACTGTATTTAGACAATCTTCTACCTGGTCTCCCTTCTCCATTTCTTCTCTAGTTCACCCTGACCACGGAAGCCACCAAATCAATGATTTTTAAATTCACTTATGTTATGTCACTCCCATGTTCAGTGTCTCCTCAATCCCTTACATGTGCAGTCCAAGGACAAGGAGCACTGGACCAGGAGTCAGAGACACAAGGGACCATGCAGCTCAGAAAGTAAAAAGAGCGCAAGTTCCAGGGCCCAGCTTCCTGGTGTGCGTCTCAGTGCCATTCTTTCCAGCTCTGTGACTTTGGGCAAAACACTGGTACTCTTCTTCCTCAGTGTTTCCATATGCGAAACAGGTGAAAATAACCTAACCTGCTGTGTTAGCTAAAGCACTTAGAAGAGTGACTGGCATATAGTAAGTGCTCTATAATCTTTGTACCAGTAGTACTATTATCAGTAGTATTGTTACTACTATTTTTATTACTCATTCATAATATTATTAGTTATTATTAGTTATGTTATTAGTACTAGCAGTAGTAGTACTATTACTCACTGAGTGCCAAATAACAGGGTGACCTTGACCTTGACCAAACCACTTCATGTTGCTGAGGAGAGGCTTCAGTTTCCTCACCTTTAAACTGAGGGGACGGTCTAGTGTCACTCCCAGCCCCCAAATATTGTTTCTCTCATCTTATTCATGGCATTCAAGCCATCAACACGCATTCCTACACTATCGTATGGTGGCTACTCAGTAGCCGTCCCCTTATCTATGGGGGATACATTCCAAGACATCCAATGGATGTCTGTAATCTCCAATAGTATGAAAGCCTATATATACGACGTTTTTTTCCTATACATATATACATACCTACGGCCTTAGTACAATTTGACAGTAACTAAAAATAAAATAGAACAAGTACAACAATATACTATAATAAAAGTTCTGTGAATGTGATCTCTCTCTCTCATAAATCTTACTATACTGTACTCACCTTTTCACTTAGAGGAAGCGCTTTCTGGCCTCTCTTTGAGTGCGTCTGAGTAGCCAGCACTGAGGCCATTACTAAGTGAGGTAACAGCGGTTTGAACACAAGCACTGTGACACCATGACAGTCACCTGATAACCAACAGGACTACGCAGTGACTGACAATTGGGAGCAACGGCATCCACAGTGGGGGTGGACAAAGGATGGGCCCATGTCTGAGGTGGAACTAATGTGGACTCGAGAGATTTCATTGTGCTACATAGCATGGCATGATTTAAAACTTATGAATTGTTTATTTTGTGTCTATTTCATTTAATATTTTCAGATCTTGGTCGACTGTAGAAAACTGAAACCAAGGAAAGTAAAACTGAGGATAAAGGTGGACTAATGTAATTTTCAGCTCACCCTTACATAAGCCTTTTTTTCCTACTTCTGCTCGGCCTTGAATTGTTCCTGAGCCCCCCGATTGGGGTCAGTCATACTAGACAAAAGACAAAATGTAGGTCTGTGATTTTTGAGTGTGCCTATCGTCTGGAACAGCTTCTTCATCACAGGCGATCAGGAAGTGTTTTTTGCCTAAACTGATTCCGAGCACCAAAAGTTTTGGCCACTTTCCAGCTATCTGTCCTGCCTGCTCTCCCCCTCTGGAATCACTCCTCCAGCAGAGGGCCAGGAAATGCTCTGGCTTTTTCAATTGCCAGTTTAATTTGCCACCATCTGCCACTGAGTATGAGAGTTCCCAGAGGTCTGCAGCACGTCTTTCAGGGGCTCAGCACTGTTTCCCGTCCAACTCCAGGCAGAGAAATAAACTCACACACAGAAAAGCCCAGGATCACGGCGGGAGGGGAGCGTGCCAGCAGAAGCTGGCAGAGGTGGTACTGTGGCAGCATCCAGTTTCTGAACTATCCCCGCTCAATGTTCACTGATAGAACTTTAGAAACTGATTTCTAAACATTTATAAAAATAAGTGTCTTTAAGTAATTTGCCAGAAAGATAGCATCCTAGATATATTGTTTATTCTTTTGTATGTTAACACCTATAGCACCGATCACAAATCATCTGGGGTTAGGCCATGCTAACAGAGGGAATGGATAAATCTTAAGATCCACAGGTGTGAAAAAGGGAAGTGCAAAGTGACATTTTTTTCCTAGAAGTATCAATGATAAAATCTGTAATATTGGGTAAAGAGAGTAACACAATGTGAGTAAATGGAGCAGCCTTAGACCAGTGTACTCTACCTAGAAAGTCAAGTATATTTGCAGCAGTTTCAATCTGTGTCTATTTGGGCCTGTTACACTGGCCATACTGAGAATACTAGCTAGGGTTCTTAAAAACCGCAACACCCCTTTTAAGAAGTAGCCAGATTTCTAGCAACTTCAGCCCTCCAGCACACAATCAGGAGCCTGGAGGTCAAGTAAAAGATATCACTGCCTCCCTGTACCACCAAATGGTGTGCACTCAGGAGTACAGAATCATTCTAGACTGAGCAAATCATATGCCTACAATCATCACATTAAATGTGAAGCCCACTTAATCTTCTGGGAGTCTCTTTTGTGCTGCAGATATAATTTTGAAAATGAACGCAGACAAGAAGCACTTCTGAATTCGAAGTCTGACATGCCCTAGTTTCGCCTTGCCAACCTCCTCAGCCAATGCTAATCCCAATTGTTAATGCTGGGTAATTCCATCCCTGATTAATCCAATCAAAGAACATGTGCCCAGTGTCCCTTGTTAACACATCATATTCTGGTTCCCAACCTACAGCCTGCTGCCATCTGCCACAATACGAGAGTGGTTACAGGTTGACTCTTGCGAGAGCGATGTCTACCATGTAGCCTTGAGCAGTTGGAAAGCCCTTCTAGGTGCTGGTTTGAAATTCAAACCCCTAAACCCTAAAAGGGACATTTTATAAACTTCACATATTCAGAGTAACTAGAACAATAAAAAAATCTCTTCAGGAGCCATGCCATGCTGAGGACAAGCCACTAGAGCTGAAACTGCTCCATTCTTACCCAGGAATGCCTCACCCATCCTCTGTGCTTCTACTGCTGAGAACCAACCCATCACTCTTTTCCAGAGCTAACCCACCTCTCCTCACTTTCCATACCGCTCGCTTACCTCTTCTGGAGTCAGAAAGCACTCTCTCTCACCCAGCCCATGGCATGCTCGATGCTCCTCAGGGGAACAAAACCACACAGCCTGTCCTCCATCCTCCCACTATTGAGACCTTTTCTACTCCTTTGAGTACTCACTTCATGGGGAATAAAAAAAGCTATTTACAATTATTGGATCTGTCTCAGCATTCTCTCATCCCCTAGCTCCTTGTGATCTGCTTCAGTTCCCATTTCTTTTCTGAAATTGGTCCTCCAAATGCCACCAGTAATCTTCCAATTGGGAGATTTAATAACTTTTTCTTCAATCTTCACCGTGGTCAACTCTGCAGCTTTTGGCATTTCTGTCAGCTGTTCCCTTTATATCCCCTGCTGTCCTGCTTCCCAGGACACACCAGTCTCTACGGTTCTCATCCGAATACCATGGCCACCTTCTCCTTCCTCCTTTGACTCGGTCTGCACAGCGTTCTCCAAAGCCTTATCCTTGGCTTATTTCTCTTCTTCAACTTCATTTTCTCAAGATTTCAGCACTCACTTTGTGAGTGGTGAATGCTTAATCTTTACTTTCAGTTCTGAAGATGCTATTGAGCTAGATATCTCTATTTGCACCTGCCTGGTGGACATTTCCATTGTTACCTTCCATTTATCCCTTGAAACCAACAGGTACCAAACCGAACTCATTTTCCATCCTGAACTTACTCTAGACCTATTTTTGCTATCGGCACCAACATGCATTCTCTCCCCCAGTCATCCAAGTCACCACCCAGGCTAAGCTACGCAGCATTCTCCCTCCACCTCTGCCAGATCTAATTATGTACAAAACTCCACCAATGCCACTTCTGCACTAGCCTTCTCATATCACTCCGCCCCTCTTCCCATGCTCCACTCCCACCCAGGCCTTCGGTGTCCCTCCTCCAGACAATTCTGTGTATTTTGTGTTGCCTTCCCCCTCCTCTATTCCATGAAAACAGCTAAACATCTTGTGCATCCTTAAACCTTTCCAACTTTTATTGGAGAAAGCACACTTAATGCCTTTGAGGGCAACCAGAGGAGAGGGGATGCTTTAAGGAAAGAGGAGGAGAGATCAGCAGACTTGAAAAAGAAAACAAGTGGAATACTATTCAACAACAACAGAAAGTAATACTAAGAAAAAAATTTTTGACATACTCAACAATGGTTGAGTCACACAGGTGCACTGTTGGGTGAAAGAAGGTAAAGGGTTTTATTCGTGTGAAATTCTACAACCGGCACACTCCTCTACGGGGATGGAGCTCAGAGGAGTGGCTGCCTTGAAGCAGGGGAGGACTGACAGGAAGAGGCCCAAGGGAACAGCATCCTGTCCAGGGTGGGTCCCACCTGGTGTCCCAAGCTTGCAAGACAGTCCACCATGACCCTAAACTAGAATAAGTGGACTGGAAAATAATCTTATTCATCTTTTTTTTTTAATTATTGTTGTTCAATTACAGTTGTCTGCATTTTCTCCCCTCCCCTCCCCCCACCCCATCTAAACCCATCTCCCTCCCTTGCTTCCACCCTTCCCCTCGGTTTTTTCCATGTGTCCTTTATAGTAGTTCCTGAAAACCCTTCTCGTCACAATCCCTTCCCCCTCCCCTCTGACTATTATTAGATTGTTCTTAATTTCAATGTCTCTAGTTATATTTTGCTTGCTTTTTTCTTTTGTTGATTACGTTCCAGTTAAAGGTGAGATCATATGGTATTTGTCTCTCACTGCCTGGCTTATTTTGCTTAGCATAATGCTCTCCAGTTCCATCCATGCTGTCGCAAAGGGTATAAGCTCCTTCTTTCTCTCTGCTCCGTAGAATTCCATTGTGTAAATGTACCATAGTTTCTTGATCCACTCATTTGCTGATGGGCACTTAGGTATGCTTCCAGCACTTGGCTATTGTAAATTGTGCTGCTATGAACATTGGAGTGCATAGGCTCTTTTGGATTGGTGTTTCAGAGTTCTTAGGGTATAATCCCAGCAGTGGAATTGCTGGGTCAAAAGGCAGTTCCATTTTTATTCATCTTTTTTAAATGCATGTGAAGCTCACATTTATTTCAATGTTTAATATTAGAAATGTTTTGGGTCTTTATTTAGAAGTTTGGTGATGATTCGGTGGCCAGATATATGCCATAGGAACTTAACTCTTGTTTGTATCAATTAGCCTATGGTAGCACTGGTTTCATTATACCTTGTTTACTTAAAGTCACAGCTTTCAAGAATCTATCCGTGACATTGAGGACTTGCCTGCATCTGGCCAGCCTCATTGCTGGGACATCAAAGTTACCTGAGATGGGGGTTTGCAGCTCCTTGGGGTTGCCACAGCAGGGGTAAGCTTCAGATAACTGCGGGCATGACACCTCTGGGCAGAAGACACAGCTGGCTCACGACCTAGGGCACAGCCCAGGCATTGTCAGCGAGGTCTACAGTTCCCAGCAGGCTATAATGAATCTGTAGGATTAGGGACGAGATTGGCAGGCACAGCTCATGGAGGAGAGGACAGTTAACTTCCCACCTTCCCAGCCCTCATGGAGCAGGAGCAGGGAAAGAGCAAGGGGAGGGAAGCCAGGCCCTGGGCATCTTCACCCCAAGTTGCCTTAAGCAGCCTAGCCCAAGTTGAGCTGTGCAAAAGGGCAAGAGCTTTGAAATGACTTGAGACTGCAATTTTCATAACTAGGTCAGACCACAAAGTAGTGGTTCACAATGAATTTAACAAAGTAGATTGGGATTCACTTCCTCCTAGTTACTTCACATACAATTAGTGTAGGGAAAAATAAAACTGTTTCAGGTGTGTCCATCACTGAAGCGATCTTGATTCCTCAAACCAGTTAGTTAGCCCAGAGGAATGTGCAGACAGAAACACAGGTAAGTCCCTTGTCAGTTGCTCAGAATCTAACGTACCAACATTCCTTAGGGAATCAAATGCCAGATAACAGAACTTTCAGACTGCACGTCAAGCATGTGGGAACTGAGACCAGTGAAGAAAGAGGACAGGCTCGCTCAGAATGTAGACTTTTATCAAATCATCTCTGGTCACCTACTTCTTCCTATTATTTCCTGCTTCTGCTAGTTTATGAATACTTGCATACCTAAGTCTCAAGTTAAGGAAAAGTGTTACTTCAGGCATAAGTAGGTCAGTGACATAGATCCCCTTTGGACCACTAAGAGCTAGAGATTCCTGCTTCTCACTACTCCTCTGCACCAAGGGCAGGGCCCACCTGGAAAGTAATGTAGTAAACTGAGACTGCTTTTCAATGCTGCTGTATTCAGATCTATTAAAGATTTCAGTGGTTTCTCTGAGCTGTATTTAATTAATGGTTCATTTCACTGTACCTCAGTCAACGTGGTAGATGAACAAAAGTAAATATATGGAGGTTTGAAAAACAAATCAAGTTCCAGTGCATTTACTTCGGCCCATTTTCAACTGCAAATGACAATCTGTATTTCCTTAGATTGGAAATCTGACAGCTTATCACCTCTTTGAGTCTCCGTGCATCTATTTTATCTCTAATGATAGTGCTAATGGGGGGCCTATTTGCACTCATTGCACATTATGACAAACACATCTATCCATTGACATTTAGGTAACTGCAGACAAATGGAGCTATAAAAAGCTTCAATTGCGCCTTGCCTCATTGCCTGAGGGTAATTTGTACTTTATTAGGCAGAGGTGGGATTGTGATGAAGAGGATAGCACAATCTGTTAAGTTTCAAACTTGGGTAAAGGCTCAAGGAAACAGCTAAAATGTGAAGCTTCTGATTCAATGTGGAAAGTTTTTATTGCACATCTACTATATGGTGAATACAAAAAAAAATCAGGTGGAATTTTGGGCACAGAATCCACCCTCATGGAAGAGAGAATAATTACTTTGTGAAAGAAAAGTTTCTACTCACAAAACCGTTAAAAATGAAGAAACAGGATACAGGCATATGTATAATATATATGTTACGTAAATACATTACACACATAGATTTAACAATAGAGATTGTTAAAATGGAAAAAATTACTTGTTTACTTGGTCTCATTTCTGTAATATTAAAAAAACTGTTAAAAGTGACATCTAAAAAATTATTAATGCAACTGCCTTCTTGCAGTGTACCTGATACTCAGTAAAAATCAGTTTCTCCATCCTTTTATGCTTTATACTTGGAATGTACTTGTAGTGCAACAGGTTAAGAGTTCAGGACCAAACCAACAGCCTGACAAAGTCAAGTTTATTGACTCATTACTGTAAATGAGACAAGTGAAGGAAATGTAAAAATTACCAAGATTTTGGGTGTGCACCCTGAGAAGACAGATTGATTCATTATGTAAACACCAAGAGAGAATTCATCTACTGAAACAGACTCCCCAATAAGAGCCTAGTGGCCCTTTGCTGACAGGGACTCCTCACATACTCTATACCTAGAAGAACCAGACTGACTCCGGGCTTCCTGCACGATGCTGGGCTTGTTTATACCATCTGCTTAACCACTGCAGGGAAACCCTGGTTTTATCTACCACTGAACTGAGACCTGCCCGGTCCAATCATAACCGGACAATTTGCATGGCTCATTTACATAAAACAAACCTAATTGAGAACCTGGGCAGAAACTTTCACTGTAAAAGGAGGCCCCCCCTTTGTATTGGTGGAACAAATTGCTATATGAATCTGTTTCCTGGGCTACAGCAACTTGACTCAAATAAATGTTTTTTATTTATTGCAATCTAAAATTAATTTTGGTTTACAAGGGTAAAGGTGAAATTGAAAAAATCAGCACTGCAATAGGCTCAGAGCAAAGCAGGGCTGTGTGTAAAGGGCCAAACCTCTGGTTGGAACTGCGACCTGGACCTGGGGGCCCTCTACCCTGGGAAACTACAAAGTTTAGATGTGGAACGTTGTGTCCCCAAACCCCTTTTCTGAAGCTCTGCATCTTATTTGGGAATTGAGGCAATTTTTGTATCAAGGTAAATTATGTTATAGTGGGCACTTTCATTTCATTCTGACATAATTTCAAACAGCAAAATTTCTGATAGTCTATGATTTCAGAGAGCAGCATTTCTCAGCAGTAAAAAACCTGGGGTTGCTCAAAGGGAGCTGTTATGACATGTTACGGCTGCAGCGTGTTCTTGGGAGAAAAAGTGTTTCCTATTAACTCTGCAGCTGACTGTATCTGTATCTGACAAAGGGCAAGGCATGTTTGCATTTTCTCAGTCTAAGCTAATTTTCCCTTTCTTACCTCAATTACAACCTCACACACATAACAGCCTGCGTTTTGGTAGGTAACGTTCAGGACTGTCTCCATGCTAGGCTGTAAATACAAAAATGCTCGGTGTCCCCACCAAGGTCTAGCAGTCTCCCAAGTGGTGGATGCTCAAAAATATTTCTCGGAGTGAACTTGATTACCAAGAAATAACATTTCAAGTTCATCAAAGACAGCACATGGGGTCCAAGTAATATGAAGATTAGGCGAAGTCAAGTGGCAGGTTAAGGAGCTCTTCCACAACAGAAAGACCTCCGCACTTGCAAAACTGAAAGCGGGGCATTCTTTCTCAGCTGGAAGAAACATTATTTTAACAGGATTTCAAAAGGAATCCATTCAGCACAGTTTGAGCCTACAAAGGAAACTTTCAAAGGAAATGAGCAGCCACACAGCCAGTTAGCCTTCTGTGTAAATCCTGCTTAGGAACAATAATACTTTCTAAACTGTGTTCTGACTATGCTTCTTATGAATGGTGACAGTTACCAGCTTTTTGTCTTATCCTAGAAACACATTAGTTGCTTTAAAAGGCAGAGCCTACCAAGCTTTTTATTGCTCAAATAATGTATGTTCAATCATCTCAGCTCAAATATGTCATCATTAAACAATTACACCCATTATAGAGAACATAATGAAACCACTGGGAGTGGAAACTGTTCTTAACCCCACGGAACCCCTGAAGTAAAGGGCTTTTGTGTCAGAGGAACACTTTCCACTTCATCTCATCATGAAATGTTAACACACTGCAAAGCGTTGTTTGTAAACTGGTGTGGTGGGTGTAAACCAGAGAACAGAAAGTACAGAAAGCTGTTGTTCACGAGGCCGAAAGGCATGGCACTGGAATCCCTTACACATTTAACAATTCTAGGGTAACCTTACTAGTATTTGGTGAACACAAGATTTCTCATCTGATTAAGCAGTTTTGCTTCGCACCAAATTGCAAGCAAGAGTTCATCAGTCAACATTCAGATTACTAAATGAAAACCATTCTTACAACACATTCCCCGCCGAGTATTCCACAAAGTCCTGTTATCAGCCACATCTGGGGGAACTGGCCCTCATCTCAGGGCGGTCACATAAAACACACATTCAGAAGCAGCAGAGATAAATGTCCACAACGCCGCTCTGGATGAGATTGCTTTGTCTTCGTTCAGCGTGCGGAGCCCCTCTTGAGAACAAGGCGATGTGATACATGTATCACTACAGCTGTGTCTTAAGAGCCCGCAGTGCCCTCCTTTGTGCAATTCAAAAGGCCCCTCACTAGAAAGTTAGAAAGTATCTTGAGGTAACCTAAAATACTCACACACTGTAAAAACAATACGTGGACATTTACTCCATTTTTAAAAACATTTGCATCTCAGGCAGTTTTGATCTCAAAGCTTGTGCTATTTGAGTTCATTCTGCAGGTTTTAGGAGGATGTACCAGGTAAGAGCACAAAGAATGACTTTTTTTCTGTGAAAGTATAACTTCAGTCCATGTCCACTTCTTAAGGAACTTTAATCACTCCTTCTGATACTGTTGCTCACTTCTGAGAATGAGCCCAAGCAGGAAAGCTGCTTGGGAATGGAAAATAATCTAGCCAAGAAAGTAGATGACCCAGAGCTCACTAAGTCCAAGTCTCAGAACACCACCAATTTTCAGTTATTGTTAACTTCATGGTTTTGATCAGTTAAAACATTAAAGATTTTCTCTGGGATATACTAAACCACAGAAATGATCAGAATACAAGAGAAAGGAGATTATATCATAAGTAAATATATTTTGGAATATTAAATCAAAATTACAGTCTTCTCTCACGCTAAAGTTTAAGTATCTTAGGATCAGGACACCTATGGTTAGTTCTATGCTAAAATAGCAAGAGCAACTGGCTAGTTTCATACATAAATGTAAAACACATCATTCATGGAATCTAGGTCACACATTGTAAAGTGAAAATAGTTTTTGAGCTTTTTTTCTGGATAAGAACCATCATTTACACTATATACAATAGAAAAATGGAGGACATAAGTTGATGGGTGTCTCAAATCTGCATGAATTAAAGGCGGTTATCATGTCTTGTAACTTAAATAAATCAGTCTTACATTTCTTTGTTGACTTTGCATCTTTTTAATGATCTATATCACTAAAAAGAACTTGTACAAAGTCTTAAAGAAACAAAGAGACCACTAGCAAGTACTGTTAAAAACTGAACTTTAAGGATGAAAAAAACCTTAAAATGTTACCCAATCCCTTACCTTTTCTGGCTTTCCTGAATGCAAGAATATAAATGATTTCGGGTCTGGTACTTAAATTTTAATACACTTTGCTGTGGCTTGGACATCCTTTTAAACCAAGGGTATCAAACTCATTTTCACCAGGGGCCACATCAGGCTCATGGTTGCCTTCAAAGGGCCGAATGTAATTTTAGGACTGTATAAATGTAACTGCTCCTTAACTAGGGGCAAGGAGCTCAGCGCAGCTGCCAGATAGAATACAAGATGCCGACCAAACAAGTTGGAGGGTCGGATTCAACCCACGGGCCTTGTGTTTGTCACCTGTGTTTTAAACCATGTCCGTTTTGCTCACTATTATACCCTTAGCACCTTGAAAAGTGTTTAGCATATAAAATATTCCAAATTGATACTGCTGAATAAATAAATCCCACTGTGAATTACTGTCGCAACCTAAAAAACATCTTTGTTTTTACTGGTTATGGATCTATTGCTGAAAATGACATTCTTTAAATGGGAATATAAAATATGTTACTTCCATAACCCAGATCCAATTTGCTTTTCACAGCAGCAAATCTAATTGACGTAAATTCATTTATGGACGAAGGGAGAGAGGAGACACCTAGTGGACGGACTGAGGCTAAACTCAAAACTCAACATGTGCCACTCCATCTCCTGTTGTCTGAAAAAGTCACTTGCCTTCTTTGTGAAAGGTCAAAAGCAAATAGTTACTTCAATTTCAAAAATACCAGACCCTCTGCTTGGGGTTTAATAAGTCATTTACTTCCCCTTGGGGGAAAGAGGGAGAGTTACTTAACACCTTTCGTACCACATAGAAATCTCTAAGACATACGCCAGGGACCGCAGGTTTTTGGGCAAACAGCACGTTAATTAAATTATCTCGTGATGCGGTCCTTAACAGATGGTGTGTGAAACACAAGAAAACTCGTGAGCGGTACGAAAAGTATTAAAACCATTTCACTCATGCTTCCAGTAACCCTCAGGAATGTCAAGCTGAGACTTTCCATTTCATAAAAGTGAAGAAAGAGAAGTAAGACAGCACTGCTCAGATCAGATACCATACATCTTTTTAAAAGTAGATATTATTCTGCCTATGTCCTAAATATTCTCTTTAATTATTGAATCAAAACAGTAATAGGATCAGAAATACCATTTTACAAATCTTTTTTGACCCATATAACTTTATTCAACAAATATTTGAGCATTTGCCACAGGTCAAGAATAATATTTCATAACATTATCACAAAACTCACTTTTATTTGTAGCCTAAAAACGTTTTCCCAGGCTTAAAATTAGTTGAGGTACTTTCTAATTCACAAAAAATCCAGTTACGTCACCAGTCAGTTTAAACTTCAGTAAGACCTGAAATAAGGTACACAACTTTAGCACCGACTTGGAGATTCACGGACCAAATATGCAAGAGCTCAAATAAGCCACTTGGCCTCAATCAAGAGTTTCAAGTTCCAACTGTTGTTCTGTATACAGAGTCCTTTTTGTCCAATTCAGTCTCAAACAGACTTGTTGAGTTTTAGGCTCTTGCGATGAGCTCAGCACTTCAGCCTGGTACTATAGGCCTCGTACAAGATTTGGTGGATGTGTTTAGGCCATTTGATACCTCTCTTCAGGAGCATCTAACACAATGTCGATACCAGCTCTCCCAACAAAATGGGTCAGAGGCTAACCAACTGTTGCCAAATAAATTTTGGAGAACGAAATCTAATAAACCATATGCTATTTAGTACAAAGAAACATAAAAAGAATTATTACTGAGTCCTACTCTGCCACCATTTATATGTTTTGCAAATTCCCTTAAAATGTTTTCTTATCTGTAAAACGTATTTGGGCTAGACCAAACTCTGAAAATTCCACAATGTAACTTAACTGATGTCAAGTGTGTGCAAGTACGATTTCAAATTAAGTTTTACTGTCAATGTTTGAGTGGCAAATACCCTCCCATTTTATCCCCTACTCTTCTAACTTGCTTACAAATCTCATCATGCTCACCCCTCCCCAATTACTTACAGACTGTTTAAAACATCTTGCCCACCTACTCTCCATCTACCAAATTTTATTCATCTTCCAAGGCCGTGGGAGAAAGAAATCAGTCCATTTCAGTAGAAACTGTCCTACATAAAGTAATTTAGTCAGCTCATGAATGTATGACATCTCAACAAAGCATATGGCACCAAAAACAAGCCTCAGATTCTCTTACTGCCCAATCCTCTAAACCGATGAAATTCGGGGAAAACACCAAGTACTCTCAGTAAGAGAAAAGATGTATGGTTCCAATTTCTGTATCAACTTTCTAATAAACCTCCAAGTTAAGATTAACAATCTACCACACCACTGACTCACACATTGAAAATGGAGAAAACTTTTAAGTCATCTCTAAATTAATTGGTTCTAAACGGGATTTAGATGAGAGAAAATCAAAATTGTTAAATAAAATTCAGAGCTGGAAATTAGCAGTGCTTCTACTGTTGATGTTCCATGTTATAAAACGTGTCAGGGCATTTCAGTGAGCACTGTACAATGCTGATTTAGAGCGCATGGTCATTTACAATATGGTGACTTCGATGTGATCAAAGATGCCCTGCTGGTGCAGCTCAGGGGATTGAGTGCTGGCCTACAGACCAAAAGGTCACCAGTTCAATTCCCAGTCAGGGCACTTGCTTGGGTTGGGGGCCAGGTCCCCAGTTGGAGACGTTAAGAGGCAACCTATTGATGCAGCTCTCACACATCGATGTTTCTCTCTCCTCACCCTCCCTTTCTCACTCTAAAAATAAATAATCTTTTTAAAAACTATGATCAAAGAACTAATTAATGAACTACTGAAAACATACATCCAGAAATTTACATTAACTTAATAATCCCCCCGCCCATTTTACATAGATTGCCACTTTTAAGGCAAACACTGGTGGAACAGAAAAATATAATCCAGTCTTACTTTCTTGATAAATAGGTATTTTTAAAGGAACAAAAAGTTGTAGTTCAAGTAATTCAGTTTTCATTTCAAAATGATTTTATTCACTCATTCGCTAATCTATCAGACACATTCACTGAACCACTACTATGTACTAGGCAAAATTAAGGCACTAGAAATACCAAGTATGACAGATCCTACTGTGGAATTACTTTCTTCAATGCTTCTTGTATGTGACATTTACCATTTTAAGAATTTTAGGTACACAGATTTAAACCATAACCACACTTACCTAGCTTGAGTTTTCCCCGCCCCCACCATCAACTTAATGAAGACAAATTCCTTTTTTTAGTAACATTACAAGGGATTTTTAAGTTTAATCTTCCTTGTATTTTTTCCATTACCATTTAGTCCCATTATACCACCCTCCTCCCAGCAATCACCACGCTGTTGTCCATGTCCATGAGTCCTTTGTCCTTTTCCTTTTTGTTCAATCCCTCTACCCCCTAACCTCCTCCCACCACTACCTTTCATTTGCTCTCCATCTAAGTCTTTCCCCATTTTCCTTTTAGTTCAGTTTGTTCATCAGATTCCACATATGAATGAAATCATAAGCTTAGTAAGAACTCTCTAATCTCTTTTTTTAAAAAACTTTTTTTTGAGAAAGGAAAGGAGGGAGAAAGAGACAAGAGGGAGAGAAACATCAATGTTTGAGAAATACATGGTTGCTTCTCACACACCCCCAAAAGGGGACCTGGCCTACAACCCAGGCATGAGCCCTGACTGGGAATCGAACTGGTGACCTTTTGATTTGCAGGGTGGTGCTCAATCCACTGAGCCATGCCAGCCATTAAGCTCAGAACAGAATGTTTTATTTATCTTCATGCACAGTACTTGAACAACAGTATACAATCAAGAAAGGTCTCTGAGATTGGAGGCCCAAGGCTTGATACTACTACATAGGTAGTATAAACCAGTTGCAGCATTTGAATACTGAATAAAAGTGAAACTATTCTGACTCAGTATAGTAAAGAATAATCATTTGCTAAATCAAAATAACAAAAACAGTACTTCTAGTTTTGTTTTTTTCTTTCAGGTTTTTCTTTCAGTTGTCATTTTTTCTAAATCATTCATTTCTATTTTTCGTTCCCTTTTATTCTGCTCCTGTGATCACTGGAACAACGTTAATACAATTCTAAATTCAGATAGGTGCTATTTAATTTCAGCTCTTAAGTTCCAAATGCATAAGTTAAACTGGGTTTTGGCATAAAGATTACCAAAGACAACCATACATTTTAATTTTTCAAGGCCAAGCAGGTTGTAACAAAAGATCTGGTATGCTGAAAAACAAATTATGGAAGAGGGATGAACATTTACACAGTACTGAAGGGTTATCAACAGCGAGTAGCAGAAATCCCTTTTCACTTAGGTCTAAAAACTTTCCAGACCCTCCAGCAGATTTAAGCAGTCTTGCTTAAGGTTAACTTAGATATGGTTATGTACCTAATTAGGGAAAAAAAAAAAGTACCTGTTTTCAGGATACACTGTGAAAGTTGCCTGTAACCTCAATAACAACTCTGTCCTTAGACAACTGTATAGACTAAGTGCTATTACAGATATATATTCTAACACAGGTTTCCAATCTTAGTGGGAGAATGTTTCACTCTCAAAGACTGCACATATTTTAGATAGTATTTTGGCTAATATATTTGGTGCCCATTAACCTAAGGTGGAATCTGGGTGCTATCAGCTGAAGAAGACTGCAGAGAGCTATCCAAGGTGTTCATGCCTGTTGATTATGAACTACAATAAATTAGGGAGTAGGGGGTCACAGAGTCAAAGTTGGGCTGGTAACAAAGAAAGACATCACTGGACTTTAATACTGACAGATTAGTCCACTAGGAGGAATGACAACTCATTACAATGGCACACATTTTTACACTTCATTTCCTCAATGTTACAAGTACTCTGGTACCATTTTTAGGGTAATCTGAAAGTTGCTATTTATACAGATATATTCTCTAGGACTTCTCTGTCCTAGATAATACAGTCTATTATCACTACAGTTCATATTATTACTTTTAAAGATTATTTCTAGAAATAACTGCAAGAACAGTTAGTTCAATCTGTTAAAGTACCCTTAAAAATAAACCAGAAAGTTACATTGGGAGACCTGAACAGGTAACTGTGTTATCCCGTGAGAAAGGAAGATAGATCAGAAGAGGGTGATTACTTGCAGTATATGCCACTTACTAATGATTAAGGGTTAGGTTGTAAAAATTTGCTTATTAAAAAGAGTAGGCATCAGGTTAGCCAGCCATCATCTATTTTATTTCTGCCCATTAATATTTCCCATTGATCAAAGCTTTATTAAAAAGGAGACAGCTAGATTATATTTTCAGAACTCATAAAAACTGCATAAAGCTAGATATCATCATTACCTTACATATAAACTAAGGTCCAGAGAATTCAACGAAATTTGTCCAAGATTATACAAACATGTTCTTCATGTTTTAAAAATAACAACAAAAATAGCCCTGCCTGGTGTAGCTCAGTAGATTGAGTGTGGGCCTGTGAAGCAAAGGGTTGCTGGTTCAATTCCTAGTCAGAGCACATGCCTGGGTTGCAGGCCAGGTCCCTAGTAGGGGACACATGAGAGGCAACCACACATTGATGTTTCTCTCCCTCCCTTCCTTTCTCTCAAAAAATAACTAAAATATTAAAAAAATAAAAACACCAAAAATAAATCAAACTTGAAGGAGCTGTATCAGCAATTTGTAGAACCTGAATGAAAATTTCAGCCACTGAACTGTTTATTCAATGTAGCATGTTCATGCAGCCTAACATCAACTCAGTGTTACAGATTTGAATTCATCTTGGTCAACCTCTACACATATACAACCAAAGAGTCTATAAATTGGAAAAATAAAGATACACAATGACAGAAGACATAAAGAAATAAGAGCACTGTTTCTATCATGTTATTGCTCACTCCTATAAAAAAGCAGGGCAAAAGTCCTATCAGGAGTCTTGTTTTCCCAAATAAGGATAAGCTTAATAGAAAATTTTTGACCTTCACATTTTCACGTAAGAACATATTTATTTAAGTATGAATGAGACTGCAATCTGCAGCTTTGTAAACATGTTTTCTGGGCTTACTCATTCACTATTTAACCATCCCAGGTGTAAAAGACATTTATGAAAATGCTAATGATACTTTATTGAGCCAGGGGCATAAAATCTTTAATGTTTATAAATTTAGGTTTATATCAAAAGATACTTGCAACAGTATATATAGTAAAGCTCCTATTTGTGTAAAACAAAGGAGGTATATTCATTTCAATATACACAGAAAAGTACAAGGACACAGGACACACAGACATTTCTAACAGTGTAATGATGACAAAATGAGACAGGCTAGGGCAAGAAAGAAACCTACTTTCACTATTTACTAGTACTATTTGAGTAGCTTTTTTTAATGTTTATGAAATATTTTTTCAAGTAAAAAAAGATCTTTGATACAGATACAACTACTACAAGATATATAATTTGTTCTTCACTCTCACACTCAAAGAATTAAGATTCATGTAAATAATTAATATAATTTTAAATATCCAGTTTCAGTCTAAATAAAAAATAAAGTTTACACCCCAATTCTACCTTTATATTAGAAACAAACAACAGAAACATTTTGTTCTTTAACTTTTGGGTAGAAGTATACTAATCCTATGTGTCATTTTCATGGGTAATGAAGTTCAAGTGTTCGCTTGTACTACTGCTTAAGTTCTAAAAAAGCCTATAAAATCTCCCATTTTTGTCTTTTATAAATAACAGGTAAAATGTGAAGTTCACAAGAAATTTTCTACTACACACATTATAGAGATTCCAATGAACCCCTCTATTCCAACAGAAACAGAAACCACGGAAAATATACACACACAGTAGAATGACACTGCTTCTTAAAAAGAAAACATTAGAAAAGGTGATTCAGTTTTAATTTATTTCCATGATGCTTTCTTCATGATCCAAATATCTTAAAATGCAAAGAAAATTAACTTTTCATGATATGTTGGGGACTGGCACTAAAAAAATTTTCAGACTGCAAATGAGTTATACAAATGAAATACCAAATGGAGATCCAGTTATCAAAATGAAAGCACTCAACATATTAAGAGTTCACAATTATTTGTTTAGAGCACACAAAAAAGTCAACTTGCTAACCAACTGTTGTGATTTGAAAACTACTGCAGAGATTTGAAGAGAATAGGTTGTTAACTTATAAAGATTAAAGAGCTTGAAACGAATATTAAAAAGAAATTTGTGCCTTTATTAGAATGGTGTTAGGCCTTAAATATATGAATTTTGGTAACCAAATGATTCACTTTTTAATAAGAAATGACACTACAGAACTGCAATACAGGTCCAACAGTCTTGTCTTTACTTTTCCTTTAAAGCGACAAACAGAATGCGAGTAATCAGAAAGCACTATCAGGGATCAGTTCATCCAAGATGCTAGCTTCTTAGTTCCAAAAGCACTTGCAAAGAAACCACTGGGGCAGCACAGGGGGATGGCAGCAATTCATAACAACTGGAATCCCATGAGCATGTGTGTGCGCCAAGTCTCATGAGGCTATTTCTTGAATTTATCCTTTACTTGGTCACTGTTTTTGTACTCAAATACTACTTTTTCTTTGACATTTTTCCTCAAAGTATAAAAAGTATGAAATATAAACAAGCTCTTGCATTGCACACTTAGAAGTGTACAATTCAAGCATTATAGAGCTATCTACATACCGATAAATCCCATCAAATCTTGGATAATTCAATAATATACAAAATATCGGGGCACAGAAAGAACTAAAACCCACTTCTTTTTTGTTACACATAAGATTCAAATATTCAATCTAAAGAAAAACACAATCATTTTTGGCTTTCCTCTACATTCGTGTGTTGATACAGTTATTAAAATATTCCTGTATAATTATGTTTGGTCTCATTATTTCAAGTCAGGTTTAAAACCTAAAAACCAGCCATCCAGACAAAACAAGTAATCAGAAAGATTATTTCTTTCCCACCTCCCTAACCCCAATAAACTATGAAGTCAATTTTACGACATGACTCCGAACACTGGATTGTGACGACAAATGCTAGGTCCAATTTCTTCATAATCCTTTTTGGTGTGGCATACTTGGTAGAACTCAGGCTGAAAACAAAAACATGTATTATCACAAAAGTCAAAAATCTACCATTTTTCAATATGCTTTAAAATATATTTGTTAAATCTAAAATGTTTATTATTAGTCTATGAATAGTACTTAAACAAAGCTTAGAGACTCTAGTAACCATGACTTAAAATCACCTATAAACCTAACTCAGAATTGAAAAGGAGTGTTTAATGCATGGCCTTCCACCTCCTCCTCAACACCTTTGTCCTAGATTTTGAAATTTTGAGGAACGGAAGGTTGATTTCTCAAATGCCAAAACTACTGTACTGAGGTTTTCCCAAACTATATATTGAATTAATAATCTAAAGAAACAGCATTAATCTGAAGTACAGATAAACCACTGTTAGTCATGCTACAAAAACTTGCAGTCAATTTGCTTTCCTCATTCTAGGTCTGGTATGCACAAACGTTCGTTCGATGCTCTTTCAGTTATCTCATTTCTATCAAAACGCAAAACTGCAAACTCAACTAGGTCATGAGGCACAAGTGAAGACAAATAAAATTAAGGGAAAAAACCTTTTAGCTCTTATTTTTAATGGTTTTAAATTCAAGGCTGTATAGTTTTCAATAATTCAGATAAAAACACCTTCATTTTATTTAATAGTGTGCATTATGGGATAAAGTACCAATATTTATTAGGCTAATGATATTAAAATACCTTTTAAAGAAGCTTTAAGATGTTTTGGTTTGGGAAGAGGGCTCTTAGAATTCCCTTTATCTGGTTTAGACCATAGTACTTCCTATATAGCGAAACATTACTTTTAACTCAATGCTTTTAAATATTTATACAGAAAATACAATGACCTTCTGGAATCTGTATTACCATAAGGTTAAAAGAATTTTCCCTACGGATAAATTTAAACACTAAATGCTCATTCTAAAAAAATGTCTAGCAAGCAAAGAAAAATATGAACACTAAATCTAAATGACTTGCACTTTTAAAAATACCATGTACATACATATCCAATTTTAAAACTTTAAAACATTTTTTAAAATTTCCCTTGTTCTTAGAAATTTTCTAAGTACTAAAAGATTCTTCTATCTAAAACACAAACAAAAATCAAATTATAAAAATAAGCTCCATCTCATTTACCGTGGAAGCCAGCATCGATCCTCCAAACCAAACTGCATATCGCTGCATGTGGTGTGTAATGACTTGTACATCAATAGGTTTTGGCTAAAAAAGACATAGCAAATCAGTTCAACAGCAAATTAAAATAACAGTTTCTGTATTATTTGTCTTAAATTTAAATTTACACACATCAAATGTAATGTTTCACATACCTGAAAATAAATGAAACTTTAATTTAAAACATGAGGGTGTGCACACTGGGCAAAATGATACAGTGGAAAAGAATTAAGCTCATTTAATTTTTTTAAAAAATATAACCACATTGAAGTCGGGGAAGGGACTAATCCAAGTGATTTGTGAATCCAGGATTATGATTATGCCCTCAGACTGAAGATAAAAATGAAACAAATGCTGAACTGTAGTTAGTGGGCCTATTTCTCATAGTGGTACGGATCAACAATTCTAAAATTACTATCAACACATATTCCAGGACTGAGCAAAAACATAAAATATTGTAGCTAACAGAAGCCAGGTTAGTAACTGTCAGAGACCGGCATTACAAATATGGAAAAGTAGAAGGTTAGAGTAAACCTTCTGGTTTTCTGGAAATGGCAGTATCGGTATGAATTCACAGTTCTAATTTACAGAGAACTAGATACAGATGTGCATGCGCGCGCACACACACACATACACATCCTGACTCTGACAGCCAAGAAGGCTTAGCAATGACACCCAGCAGCAATGAATACATCTGGTGTTCAAAACCTGATTTCTTAATAACATTCTCCACTAAAATGAACAAGGATGCCTTGAGGGTAGGAAAGGGATGATTCCTAGATTGAAGAACAGAATGCACAGGATGAGCCTGGAATATCTTGGTGTACCAAAAAAGTAAGAAAGTGCTTGAATACTGGGACCACATCAAAAAAACTAGGCTCCATTGCCCAAATCTGAGAAAATATGAGCATCAAAATTAATGATATTAATAGTATTAATAACATCTTAATATAAATCATGGTATTAATGACGTACCCTATGGAATAATATGAGAAGTCAGCGGTTTATACAGATATTACTGAACTAATAAATGAATGAAAAGGGAAAACTCATCTGTAGGTAAAATGAGACTAAAAACCATAAAAGGATTGATAGAATTTGCAAAATAACATTTGGCACCGACCACAGTAATAATTATTTTAGGAAATATGAATGTTAAAACCAGTGGTTGAAAATTTGATGAGAATCAAGATAGTTACATAGTCTGAATGTAATCTATTAAATGTAAAAGAAAAAAATAATAACCTCACAGTAGAAAAATCTGAGAGAACAAGTGATCTGAATTAACATGTGCAACAAATCATGTGTATCCTAGTGACAAAAGCGCTGAAAAGGGTACATCATTCCTGTGGTATTACTGCCAAAAGTACATAAACTGAACCTAATCACAAGGAAACATCAGACAATCCGAAAATGAGAAACACTCTGCAAAATGACCTGTACTCTTTAAAAATGTTAATGGTTAAAAAAGACTGAGTAATTGTTCTAGACTGAAGGGACATGGTAACCAAGAGACATAATCCCAATTGGTTCCTACACCAAAAAACAATATGTACTGTTTTCTTTTGCTGTAAAAAACCAGTAATAAAGGAACTGGTGAAATTTGAATCAGGTCTGTAACTAGATCTTATATTGTATCAAGATGAAATTCCTGATTTTTAAAAATTGTAATGTCCTGTCTATAGGACATACACATTAAACTATTAGGGGTAATAGGCCACCATAGGTAGGCTGACATTTCACATTCCCATTACAACTCATTCCCAAACAGTTCAGAAAAATATAATTCTTGCATGTGGATACTGTGTATATAAATATATTTATAGAATAGAAAAATAAAGCAAATATAATACTAACATTTGGGGAATCTAGGTGAACAATATAAAAATTCTCACTAGGTTCTGCAACTTTTCCATAGGAAATTATTAAAAAATATTTTTTAAAAACTTACAAAATGATGCCCTGGCTGGTGTGACTCAGTGGATTGAGTGCTAGCCTGCGAACCAAGGGTTGCTGGTTCAATTTTCAGTCAGGGCACATGCCTGGGTTTCGGGCCAGGTCCAGGTCCCCAGTAGGGGTCTGGGAGAAGCAACCACATACTGATGTTTCTCTCCCTCTCTCCTTCCCTTCCCCTCTCTCTAAAAATAAATAAATAAAATCTAAAAAGAAAAAAAAAAAACAACTTACAAAATGACTATCAAGTAAAATAAAAGGGAAAGAAGCAAAATCCTATATCAAGTTTTCCCTATGTCACTAAATGTCAGTAGAGTGCTGACATCACTGGCAGGGGGTGGGGGAAAAGCCCTCATTTCTGATTTAGAAATGTACCAAAAGCTCTACAATATGTTAAACAGCTTTACTTTACTGAAATACTGTACTCAAAAAACAGCATTTCTTTTTCCATTTCATGTAGCTGTAATGTGTCTACTCACTATAAACTAAACCAGCAATTTTCAACCAGTGCCTCAAGAATTTTTAAAACATGTGATAAATACCTGTTTACAGGAGCACTGACCTCTTTTCCCATACATTGTCAAATACAATAACAGCCAACACAACAATAACCATCTGGTGTGAATGAATCAAAATTATACCTATTTTTTTGTCAGATCAGCAAAAAATATAACATCTTTTGGTGTGCCACAGAATTTTAGTAATTAATTTGTGTGCCATGAGATCAAAAAGGCTGAAAATAGCTGAGCTAAATAAACGACTGCTTAGACATACTTTTTAACTGCACTACAAAGAATAGGTTTCAGATCATCAAAATTTAGGGGCTGAAAACAGTCAGCTGCCACACAATTTCTCAAGAGACCACAAGTTCTCAAGTGTTGTATTTTACTTTTAAGTAATTCTGACTGATTATGGCAGCCTTACATGGATTCCTCATTCTGGTAATTTTCCAAATGAATAAAATGTGTTTTATTCAACAACATATCCTCTGAATGAACATTTTTGTTTCAATATCTGACATTTCACAAGGATGATACATAAATCTCTTACAGCTACAACTAAGAATATTTTCTGGAAATGAACGTAATATCCTAGGACCTAAAGGAATCAAATGATGAATAATATAGATATGAGTCTATAATATTAACCACTTTCCATTAGAATAGCTGACAGGTTCCTCTTATTTTCCTAAATAAAAGCAAAAGTAGGCTGACGTTTCACATTCTCGTTATAATAACCAAGGCACCCTCAACTTTCCCACCAATGATAAAAAAAAAACCGACCTTCAATCTACCACCACTCAGTTCCTCACTTAATTTCAGCCTGGCATCTACGGTTCTTTTCAAATCTCTTTGCAAGCGACGTCCGAAGTCCCTGAACATGGTTGACCCTCCGGAGAGGACAATATTCTGTATTAGTGGAGAAAAGTAAGTAAGTAAGTATGACCTTGATTTAAAAAGAAAGAATAAAAATTTTAAAGATATAAAAATGGTACTAAAATCCTATTATAGCCTTTTAGAGAGAAGTGCTTTAAAATTTTATATTCAACAAGGGAGAGAAAATAAAGGAAGTTTTTAATAGTATGACCTTGAGTAACAATTTAGCTGCAAATACTGACCTTGTAGAGAGGACGTCTAACGTCAATAGGACAATTCTGAATTACTTCATCTACAACTTCTGAGATAGGCTGAGTAAAGTCTGGATTAGCAAACTGAAAAGTAAGTAAAGTTGGATATATAATAGAGGTTAGAACATTATTGACTTAAATGTCACAATTAAAAATTAAGTTTTAAAAACATTTGTAATCTCATTCCATTTCCATATTGATTTAAACTGTCAAACATCTTTCCATCTCAAACCTACCTCATATTTTTTAAACCAATCTGTTAAAAAAAATCTGAAAAGTATGTTGTATAACACACATTTACCTACCACCCCAAATAATCTCTACAGCCTGAGAACCTGTCAACATCTTAAGAGCTTTAATCTGCAAAACCTAGACAGGCATTAACTGACATAATCTGACAGAAAATGTTCTATAATATTCATTTTTAAAACATTTTTATTTCTTTATTTATTTGTTTTTAGAGAGAGGGGAAGGGAGAGAGAAAGAGAGGGAGAAACAGCAATGTATGGTTGCCTCTCACATGGCCCTCACTGGGGACCTGGCCTGCAACCCAGGCATGTGCCCTGACTGGGAATCGAACCAGGACCCTTTGGTTCCCAGCCCGTGCTCAATCCACTGAGCTACACCAGCCAGGGCTATAATATTCATTTTTAAAAATGGTATCAAGATGTTAATATACAACTTGCACTTCTCTACACTGACCTTTGTTAACTATAGTTTTCAGTATTTACCAAAAACAATAATACACACAACACACATAGATAACCTTCCCGTAATATTTTCCCTACCTTTAGATAGTTTATGTGCTATACCATGAGCAAGTAAAAGGCAGGGATAGGGTTATTCATTCCTGTGTTGTATCTCTCTACACCCTTCTCAAAGCAGTTTTTAATTGAGACTATACAAAAATAAAGAAATTTACAGAACCTTTAAATATTCACATTACCTGGATCCACCCACAGAAAGAAGTAAAATCTGATTTAATATTATCTTTTGAAAAATTTCAGGGACTATAGTGTTATAGAACCCCAAGTGATAATAAGTAGAATAACATGAAGTAAAACAGCAAGAATATTTAGTAAATAAACGAAGGAAAAAATAACGAACAATAAAAAAATTAACAATAAATTGTTGGAGGTTATTCAATACTTTAATACTAATAGGCTCAACCTAGGGTCCCTATTAAGAATATTTTTGGGATCTGTCCTGCCTCTAACTGCCTCAGATTAGGTCTTCATTTACTGCAAGAGGTTATCAAGGGACAAATACTCCCAATTCTCTGAAAAATTTATGACAAATACACCCAACTAATAAACAGCAATCCAAATAGCTCTGGTTGCCCTGGTTGGTGTGACTTGGTGGATTAAGCCTGTGAACTGAGAGGTCACTGGTTTGATTCCCAGTCAGGGCACATGCCTGGGCAGCAGACCAGGTCCCCAGTTGGGGACATGGGAGAGGCAACCGATAGATGTTTTTCTCACACACTGGTATTTCTCTCCCTCTCTTTATCCCTCCTGTTGCCTCTTTCTAAAAGTAAATCTTAAATAAATAAAATCTTTAAAAAAAATAGCTTTGTCAAAAAATGTAAATTTCCTTTAAAAAAAAAAAGCAAAGTGCCAAACCCATTCCTTCTAAAAATAGTTCTTGTATCTGTGATAAGTTTAGCAGTTCAAAAATAAATATCCTTACTCTTACATACATTTTATCTTCACTATTCAAGTTCAGATGCCTATACTTTCATCTAATCAAAACAAAAAACAGCGTCCTTCAGTGACAGAGGAACTATGACAGAAATATCTCCAACTACAGTGGAAAGAATCTTAAGATTCACTTGGGAAGTGACACAGTTCATATGATACAAAAAACAGATTTATTCTTGAAAAACGTGGTGAGCTGAAAGCACACGTCTAATCTTGCTCTTTCTCTCTACTCAAAGCAGCACTAAAGAGAATTTTTTTTTTAAGATTTTATTTATTTATTTTTAGAGAGAGGATAAGGGAGGGAGACAGAGAAGGAGAGAAACAGCAATGCATGGTTGCCTCTCACGGCCCTCACAGGGGACCCGGCCTGCAACCCAGGCATGTGCCCCAACTGGGAATCGAACTGGGACCGTCTGGTTCCCAGCCCGCGCCCAATCCACCGAGCTACACCAGCCAGGGCTAAAGAGAATTTTTTAAAGGCGTAATCCCAGGATGTCCACACTGTCAACTCCCCAACTTTCACTTCTTACTGATGCAACAAGCTGCTTCTATCAGACCATTCCACTGAAATTGCTCCCTTAGAATCACCAATAATCTGGATGCTAAAAAACTATGAGTACTTCTCAAGTATCCTTTCTCATCATACCGTATCAACTGACACTGCTATTTAATCTCACTTCTTCAAACATTCCCTTCTCTTAATGTCAGTACCACAATCCCTTGGCTTGGCTTCTCTGTAATCTTCAATATTCTTGTCAGGCTCTCTTACTCTGCCTGTCCATAAAATGCTGGTGTTGACTAGGGGCCCATTCTTCCTCTTCTTCCCACATCCTCTCCCTGACCAATCTCTTCTTTGTTCCACATGTGGTAAGGTCTTCACATCTATCCTCATTCGAGAACCCACCACAGTTCAAAACCCTCAGAATCCAACTGTTCATTGTAGAACCTTTTTAAGATTCATAATAGTCATTTCATGTTTCTACCTCACCTATTTTTCCTCTTCACTGTTCCTAATTTGAGTGGGTAATACATCTAGTTGCTCACATTACAAACTTGGGAATCATCACAGAATCTTCATACTAATTCCTCTTACATCTAAGCAATCAGTAAGTCATTTTGATCCTATTTGTTTATTCTTACCTCCTTTCCCATTCTCACTGACATTACGTACCTTTCATCTGAAAAACTGCAATAAACTCACCTATTTCCAACACAATTCACACCTCTCTTCCAATCTATCCACTCCAGTGCAGCAGCCAGAGTGACCTTCCTAGTACCATACGTAAATCTGTGTCATTTCCATGCTGAAGTTTTCTGCAGGACTACAGAATGCTGTAACTCCTTTACACAGCATATTAATCCCTCATGAGCGCCTATCTACCTGGATCCATCTCCTACCACTTCCCTCCTTTATATTTTATTATCTAGTTCTCTCATATATCCCAGAAAGATATCTGGGTAGATAACTCCTCTGCCAGAAAGATATTCCCTTAGCATACCGGCCTAAGAAATACCCACTCACCTTATCTCTAGAAAGTTTCTCTGGTTCTCCCAAGCAAACTTAGATGCTCTTTGCTCCTATTCCCTCACCTGATACATGCATCCGTTAAAGCACCTACACCTGTTTAGATATTCATCTCTCTTATTTTTTAAGCTTGATAAGAGCAACAAAAAATAGTTTCTGAATATTCACTGCTTAAACTGAGACCATGGCAACCATATTCACTCACTATTTGCTAAATGAATAAATAAGCGCAGGCATTTAACATTAATAATTCTATTAATAAAGTTAAATTTCTTATAAGTTACAAGAAACTGTCATTATTAAAAAGCACATATTTTTCATTATTTTAATATAGCCTATATGTTACTAACATTTTATAGAGACAGAAGACTATTTTACTAACAATTTAACATTTTTTTGTCAATTGAAGGCTCTTTTACAATGGTCATTTTACATTGTTTAAATAATCATAAATTTTAAGGACTCCCCTCTTTCCATGACCCTAAGAAAGGCATAAATACTAAAAGTTTTATTTTTCTAAATATATGAAAAATAGTAACTGTTTAGCCTATCTTAAGATAGGTCATTTTTCTTTTTTAAAAATATTTTTAGTTTTCAAATTTTTTAAAAGATTTTATTTATTATTTTGAGAGAGAGGGGAAGAGAAGGAGAAAGAGAGGGAGAGAAACATTGATGTGTTTGCCTCTCACGCACCCCTCACTGGGGTCCTGGCCCACAACCTAGGCATGTGCTCTGACTGGGAATCGAACCAGCGACCCTTTGGTTCACAGACCCACGCTCAATCAACTTAGCTACACCAGCCAAGGCTCTTTCTTTCTTGAAAAATATAACTCATTATAGCATTTTAGTACACAAGAAAGTTCCTGAGATTAATTCTCCCTGAATAATCTTATAGTTGACTAATATTTTTTACTGAACATTTTTAAACAATTCCATCTATAAAAAATTACCTCTGGATGAAAAAAGATCTCAGGTCCCAAGAATCTCTCATAACCAACATCAATGGAAAATTCTTTCTTTGAGATAGCATTGATTCCAGTATACTGTTTAATCCACTTTGATCCATCTGTGTCATACTTGTTAAATTCTTTTACTAAATCTGGGCACACATAACTATAGCGCTCCTAAAAAAAATAAAACAAACAAAAAAAACAGGTAATTCTTTTCCTCTTATATCAGGAACGGTTAAAAAAAAGGCATAGTTTCAATAAACTAGAAACAAAAAAAATCTTCAGAAAATAAAATCAGGAAATTAAGCTAAAGAAAATTTTGTTGGGATATCAATGTATGTGTAGTACAAATAGACAACTCATTTCCTACACATAACTCCTGGCTTCATACATGAATAGATTGTGATTTGATAAATTAAAGAGTCAAGTTCTACTATTTCAATGTTTTTCATGAAAACATTCATTAATGTCATCTAACATTTTATCCTGTTTCAGTAATTAATGGAATCTATATTCTAGAGAGGAGAAAACATAAAATACACAAGAACTGAAGAATAATAATTCATTAATCCATACAAATTAATATGCATCCTTATCACCTATCAGGAAAAAACTGATTATGGTCTAACTAAATAAGCAAAAGAAAGAAGGCCAAAAATATAAACTGTTCTTTCTCACTCTATCTAACAGCTACAAGGCTGGATTATTATATATTTGGTCATATGTCCCAAGTAAAAGTTATCTAAAATGCAATTCAAAAATGTTATGGGTTATAACATTCTATTTGCAATTTTTGGACTCTTGACTACCAATCTCATTATTTCTTTACAAAGAAAAGTATACATTTCACATTATTTTTACACATTAAGAATTGGACCCAAGATAGCTGCAAACATTATTATTGATAATCAAAGGACATAAAAGGAAAGAATATTAGAAAACAAAAGATGATGTGGTTATGTTGTATTAGGTCTTCTTTCTCCAAACCATGGAAGTAGGAATTACATAGAAATAATGATCCTTAAAATACATTCAGACAGAGGATCGGTATTCTCTACAATAGACTTAAATCCCTGGTTTTTTTTTTTTTTTTAAACTCCATATATTTCCCAAAGATATTTTCATCCCTAACCTTTAAAAAGCAGGGGTGTCAAATTCATTTTCACTGGGGGCCACATCAGCTTCACTGTTGCCTTCAAGGCCAAACGTAATTTTAGGACTGTATAAATGTAACTATTCCTTAACAGTTAAGCAAGAGCTCAGCGCTGCCACTGGGTAGAAACAAGGTGCTGGGCTGGATAAAACAAGGTGGAGGGCCGGATTCGGACCACGGGCCTTGTGTTCACCACCTATGCTTTAAAGAGTGAGAAAAACCCTATAATCATGCAAAGATAGATAAATTAATGAAGTTTGTTTTTGTTTTTTTTTTTTTGCCAGGGAAGTTTTCCTTACATTCAAAACATGTGATAGACCCACTGAAATTTTTTAGGTATGTTGACAAATGATAAATTTATAAAGCAAGGCTAAGTATTCTGATAGTTTGTATGAAACACTGATATAATACTTACGTAGCATATAAATTATCAAAATACCTTACACACAAGCCTTCACATTTTTCTATTTGTCATTAACACTTGAGTCAACTATTCTATAGCCACAACAATCACATCAAAAACATTCTGTTAACAAAAACAATTAAAATTAAAATAATGAACTCAGTGAAGAAATTGAGACTAAGCACTCTGAAGTAAACATTTATTTTACAAAAGGAAATAATCACCAAAATATATGTTAGTCAACTGGTAGAAATGTTCTTTTACGCTAAGACCTCTCAAATGTTGAAATATGAAAAGAACAGGCAATGGGTTGATAATCCCCCAAAATTTCTTTATAAGAAATACAAACATATATATATATATAAGTAAGAGTAATGATTAGTAACTGGTCATCAAGTCTTTTTAAGTACTGTTCTTAAGAATTTTTCATGTTAACATTACAAATTTGATTTTAATTTCTAACTCAATTACACTCTCATCACTCTTTACCTTTACTGCCTTAGCAGTTTCCAAGGACTGCTCTGGAGGGATTCCTACTTCTCGGTCTCTCAGCAATTGCTGAATAAAATATGTTATATCTCGTCCTGCGATGGGAATGTGCTTAATACAGCTGCCAATCACATACCCTTCAGCCTACACAGGAGGGAAAAAAGTATCAAATTTACTGTATGTCTTCAAAATTAATATAACCTAAATAATTAGCTATTAAAGACCAATACACCTCAAGTTAGTGTATTTGTACCTTAATTACTCTTTTATCCCAGGATAATTCTTGTAGTCTTTATTTCTCAACTGTATTCCTCAAAGTTTCCTTATCACAGAATTTATAATACTATACAGGTAACAAGAATGGCCAGCAACTTAGACATAAACTCCCACAGATAAGAGTTTATAACCAAGACTGAAATGGGTCAATAATAGAAATAATGATTTTCAGGAGTATTAAATATTTTATATAGCAGACTTCAGATGAGATGATTTTTAAATCTTCCATAATTTCAATAAAAAACTTATGTTGCATTACAAGAATTTGATCATTAATTCACAAACTGGCTATCATTTTCCCCAAAGAAGTAGGTACCAATTTCATAAGCCCGAGACATTCCATGCACCATCATAATGCCAAAGTTCTGCAGAATGAATTCATACATTTAGTGACACAAATAAGTACACAAAATAAAAAATATATTAGCAACGTTAAATTTCATTCACAAAGAATGGCAGAGATGTCCTCATCTGCCCATGACAGAATAGTTGTGTGTGAATTCATCCTCTCACCTTAAAAATACAACAGGACAAATTATATGATATTAGATTTTCAGATATTAGAGAACAGGCATAGTAGAGCAGTGATCCATAAGAAAAGGGAAAACAAGATGAAAGCTACGAACATCCCCCCTTGCTGCCCAGGGAGAGTTCTTAGGTAGAAAAAATGGGAGGGAGAACCCGGAATCAGGTGGTCTCATTAGGTTGAGGAAACAGAATTTAGATTTCAGGGATGTCAAGGTGGCTACAGTTTACAAGCCAGACTACTAAAGTGGAAGAAGCAGCATAGACAGAGAGCTATGGAGATCTGAAGAGAAGAATCACCTTAGTTGACTAATAATCATCACAGTCATGTAAGAAAGTCATTAAGACCAGAGAAAGAACCTCTAGAAAGGAGTGGGCAGAGCAATCCCCAACTCATATATAGCTGGGATTAGTTTATGTTCCCATTTGCCTGATTTTTAAGACCTCAAACATAGAACACCTAACAGACTCCAGAAAAATACTGCCTCAATACTGGGGACAAAGTAGGCCTAGAACAAAATGCTTTCTGCACATGCTTAATAACGTTGTAAAGGAGCTTGTGAAAAGATCGAATTCCTAATAACTTAACTGTGTCCCGAGAAAAAAACTTTAAAAATATTTTTTAAAATTTATTTGATTATCCTGCACCCCTCACCCGCCATCATCCCCCCTGCCCTTAGTTCATGTCCATGGATTGTACATGTAAGTTCTTTGGAAACTTCTCCATTTCCCAACTAGTCTTAACCTCCCCATCTATTTTGTGCCTACAAATTATGCTTCTTATTCCTTGCATCTGTTCCTTTATTCCCCCTCTCCCTCCTTGCTTATAACCCTCCATGTGATCTCCATTTCTGTGATTCTGTTCCTATTCTAGTTATTTACTTAGTTTGTTTTTGTTTTTTTTTTTTTAGGATCAGTTGATAGTTTTGAGTTTTTGGTCATTTTACTGTTCATATTTTTTATCTTCTTTTTCTTAGATAAGTCCCTTTAGCATTTCACATAATAAGGGCTTGGTGACGATGAACTCCTTTATCTTGGAAGCACTTTATCTGCCCTTCCACTCCAAATGAGAGCTTTACTAGACAGAGTAATTGTGGATGTAGGTCCTTGCCTTTCAAGACTTCAAATACTTCTTTACAGTCCCTTCTTGCCTGCAAGGTTTCTTTTGCGAAATCAGCTGATAGTCTGATGGGAACTCCTTTGTAGGTCACTCCCTCCTTTTCTCTTGCTGCTTTAAGATTCTCTCCTTACCTTTAGGTAATGTAACTGTGATGTGTCTTGGTGTTTCTCCTTGGATCTAACTTCTTTGGGACTCTGAGCTTCCTGGACTTGTATGTCTAGTAATTTCACCACATAGGGGAAGTTCTCCTTCATTATTTTTTCAAGTAAGTTTTCAATTTCTTGCTTTTCCTCTTCTCCTCCTGGCACCCCTATGATTTGGATGTTGGAATGTTTAGTTATCCCAGAGGTTCCTCAGCTCTCTTCATTTTTTTGAATTCTTGTTTCTTCATTCCGTTCCAGTTAAATGTTTATTTCTTCCTTTTGGTCCAAACCATTGATTTGAGCCCCAATTTCCTTCCCTTCACTGTCAGTTCCCTGTATATTTTCCTTTATTTCACTTTGTATAGCCTTTATTTCTTCCTTCATTTTGTGAATGAACTCAATCATTTCTGTGAGCATCCTAATTACCAATGTTTTGAACTCTCCATCTGATAGGATGGCTATCTCCTCATCACTTAGATATTCTCCAGGGCGGGGCAAGCCTCTGTGCTGTGTTGTGGTGTTCTATATGGGGGAGGGGTCAGAGAGGGAACAATGCCGCTTGCCAGCTTGCTCAGCTCTCGCCCCACTTTCCATTATTTCTCTTGCTTCCCACAAGCAGACTTTTAGGTGCTTATTCGCAGAGCAGTTGGCTTGTGCATGTTCTAGGATCCCGTGGACCTCTCCAAAGGACTCTCCTGTGAGACAGGGAGTTTCTCCCACTGCCATAATACCCCCAAGTTTTTAAAGACAGAGGTTTTGATGCTTTTGATTTCCCCATACTAGAAACCTGGGTTGCACAATTTGTCTCACCCCCTAGTTGTCCCTCCCGGTTTATCCGCACACAAATGTGAGCAGTCTTGTCTGTCAGCCTTCGCCTCACCTGCCCAGTCCACCAGCCACCACCTTGCCATGCGTCCTTGCCAAGCTGCCTATCTCCGCCTCTCCTACCAGTCTGGATAAATGCTTCTTCTTTAACGCCTTTGTTGTTGAACTTCTATGCAGTTGTGATTTTCTGACAGTTCTGATTGTTATCCTTCTTTCAGCTGTGCGAGAAAGTGAAGCATTTCTATCTATGCCTTCGTCTTGGCCAGAACTAAAAAAACTTTAAAAATATTTAAAGGAGGCCGCCACGCCACCCGACCCCTGGACCATGCACCCTGGCATCTCCCTGTTTGGCCACAAGCAAGGACTCAGTTTCTTAAGTTGAGAGCTAAAAGTTGGTGAGTTTTCTTCTCCCCAACAACATGCCAAGTGCTCAGGCAAGCTGGCTTGCAAATCTCTTTGTGGTGGCTTGGCTCCTGACCCTTGGGGGCCTGTGCTATGGCAGATACCCGCAACCCGGCCAGATGTGCTTCCAGGACAGGAGGCAAGAGCATTTCATCAAGGCCCTGCCAGAATACCACCTGGTGGTGCCCTTCCAAGTATATGCGCATGGGCATTTTCTGTCACATGGCTTACACCATCCCTTTGCCAGCAGCAGGAGGAAGAGGGCCATGGATGGCCTAGCGGACTGGGTGTACTATGGAATTTGGCATGAGGAGAAGGACCTGTTTTTCAACTTGATGGTCAATGAGGGATTTCTTTCCAAGAGCTACATTGTAGAGAGAAGGCATGGCAACCTCTCCCATGTTAAGATAGTGGCTTTCTCGGGCCCCCCCCCCGCCACCTCAGGAGCACCCAAGTGGGGACTGCAGCCCTCAGTTCCTGCCATGGACTGATCATTTCTGCTGCAGG
Organism: Micronycteris hirsuta; assembly: GCA_004026765.1. Taxonomy (NCBI): domain Eukaryota; kingdom Metazoa; phylum Chordata; class Mammalia; order Chiroptera; family Phyllostomidae; genus Micronycteris; species Micronycteris hirsuta. Next base: position 80,780 of record PVJI01002635.1, on the reverse strand, counting down.
TCACAAATGGCAGTGTTGACGGCCACCTGGACCCTGAGTCTGAAACCCACAGAATAAGCCGCAGTGCTGAGAAGGTGGGGAGCTGTCTTGGTACCAGTCACCCTTCAGAGATCATGTGTCCTTGTATTACCATTCTGGGCAGGACCCTCTCTGGATGTCAGGAGGTATTTGAGAGGACCTGCCCACTTCTAGCTTTTGCAGTGGCCTTGGCCATGGGGCACGGCCTGTCAGGACTTTCTCTGTTACCTGGAGTTTTCCTCTTGGGGAGCTATTCATTTGCTATGACAATATATTTTGTTTCTTGTGGTACTAACAGTGAAAAATAGCCAATGAAAAGGAGGCAATGAAGGGGTCAGCTTCATCTACACCCATCATAAAAAAATAAATATATATTTAAAGGAGTCCAAATACCCAGGAACTAACAATGTGAATATATAGTACCCAATCAAAAATTATAAGCAAGAAAGAAACCAGAAAAATACGACCCATGACCAGGAGAAAAATCAATCAATAGAGAAACAGAAATGTTGTCAAAGATATAGAATTAGGAAACAAGGACATTAAAACAGCTAATATACTCCATATGATCAAGAAGATCAATGGAAACATGAGAAAGAGAGAAATGGAAGCTATAAAAAAACCCAAACAGAACTTCTAAGGATAAAAATAAATTATCTGATATTAAAATACATTAAATGTAATTACAACAGATTAAACAATAAGTAAAACTTAGAGAACCTGAAGACAGAAAGAGAAACTATTCAAAATGGTACAGGTAAAATAAGGTTATAAAAAGTTAAAAAGAATATCAGTTAACTATGAGATAAGGAAGTAAATGAGGAACAGAACGGATATGTGAATAGTGAACAAAATCTTTCCAGATATGATAAAAGCTATACGCCCATAGATCCAAGTAGCTCAATTACAAGGAATGAAGAAACATTTAGGTACCATCCCAATCAAATTGCTGAAATCTAGTGAACCCAGAATATGTAAGGAGATAACCTGACAGAAGCCAGACAAGAAACATTACAACGTTTACATTCAAAGGAATGAACACTGGAATTACAGCAGCCATTTTCAGAAACAAAGTAAGTCAGAAGACAATAGAGCTACATCTTTAAAATACAGAAAGGAAGAAAACTGTCAACCTAAAATTCTACACCATGTAAAATGATCTGTCAAAAATAAAGGAAAAAAAAAAGATTTTTTCAACAGATGTACATAAGTTGAAAGAATTCATAGTCAGTAGATCAGCATTATAAAAAACATTAAAAGCCATCATTTGGACAGAAAGAAATGATGCTAGAAGAAAATACAAACGTTCACAAAGGATCGCTTCTCGGCCTTTTGGCTAAGATCAAGTGCAGACGTTCACAAAGGAATAAAGAGTACTAAAAATTTTATGTGAGTAAATATAAAATAATTTTATGTGTTTTTCAAAAATCTCTTTAAAAGACAACTTTTTGTTATGGGCTGACTTGTGACCTATCCCTCCCAAAATTCTTATGTTGAAGTGCTAGTCCCCAATATCAGAATGTGACTGCATTTGGAGATAAGGGAATTTAAAGAGGAATTAAGTTAAAATAAGGTCATTAGAGTGGGCTCTAATCTGAGACTGGGACACAAAGACAAGGTTTATTAAGTCAAAGAGAGAGGTCTCAGGAAGAAGTCAACCCTTCCAAGAACTTGATCTCAAACTTTGTAGTTTCAATATCTGTGAAAAAATTAATTTCCTATTGTTTAAGCTTCTCAGTCTGTGGTACTCTGTTAGGACTACCCTAGCAAATCCAATTTACTATTTATAATGGAACAAATTAATATGCACTATTGAGTAATAACATGTAGAAGTAAAACGAGTGATGATGACAATATAGACTAGAATAGTTATGAATGTTAGAATATTATTTTGAGTTAGACTGTGATAAGTTAAAGATGTTTACTATTTATAAGCCCTAGAGCAACAACCCCAAGAAACTAGCAAATGACATTAAAAAAAAGGACAGCATAGCTAACAAGTCGATAAAGAAGATAAAATAAAACTATTAAAATAATCCATTATTTCAAAAGAAAGCAAGAAAATAATGATCAGTACAAATCTGAACAGTCATTTTGGATCTATGAGGCACAATAAAAAAGCTAGTATGTCAATAAGATTAGAAGCACAAAGGCCTTGGCAGAAAAATGCTATCTCGGACAACAGCCCGATTTGATGCATTTTTCTTAATATCCTTTACCTTTACTAAAATTCAAATCATAAAGCAAGACCTTAAGTTTTTTATTCAAAAAAAAAAAAAAAAAAAAAAAAAAAAAAAAAAAAAAAAAAAAAAAAAAAAAAAAAGAAAAAACAGTTCCCTAAAAGTCATTAATGGTCATATGCTCACAAGTGTCATTTAGTTAATGTACACATCAGTGTGAAACTGTTAATTAAGGATGAGAGAGACTATCAACTAGCTAACAGACACAAAGACACAAACTGGAAAACAGAAGTCCATGTTTAAGAAAACAAAGCAATATATTTCCATTCCAGATACTCCAATTCATCAGCTCCTAATTATGATATAAAAACTATTTCTAATAATTTTCTAATTATTTTCTAGCAGTAGTACAAAACTATAGTAAAAGAATTATTTTAGAATTTGTTTAAAAAATTTTAACAATAATTTGAGCAAAATACAGCTATAGCTGAACAAATGGCCAAATAACAGCAAATTTTTTAAGTGCACTATTTTAAGTTTTTAGAAAGTGGTATTAATTCATATATTTTAACTTTGCCAAATGTGTTATTTGATGTCTTGTTCAGTAATTTTAAAATATCCTTACCACAGGAATGACATGAGTGACACCGTCTCCACTGTCTATTACCGTACCGGTCAATGTCCGTTCTCCTACTTGTCTTGAGGTCCAGGATGCAGCTAAGGCAAGAACGGCCTTGAATAAAAAGAAATAATACAGGTAAAAAGTAAAAACCAACGGAGTTAAAAAATACTTTACTCAAGCACATTATTCAACTTTAAATGTAGTCTGTCTGGAAAGAAAATAAAATAACACTACGCAATCAAATTGTTTACATCCCACATTTTATTATGACAATCAAATGGACATATTGTTTATATTTATGGATATATTTCTATATTTTAGTGAAGGCCATTTTTCTCTTAAAGCCAAAAGAATTTGGAAGACTAACATGAAACTGTAAATTACTAAGACTGTTAAGATAGCCTGTTACAAACAACAAAGTACTAGAAGCACACAACTAATTACCCAATCACGAGACTTATTCAATACATAGATGGCCATAAGCAAGTTATCATTCTTAAAAAATTTATCTCCAAATTTTCTAAGTAACATGCATTTAGGGATATGTAACTATCCACAGAAAAGCCCTGGTGCACTTTCAAATACTATGATTTAATTAAGAAACAAAGTTGGTAACATTTTTCCGTGAAGAACTGCTGCAGGGGCAATAAAATGTAATTCTTCTAAAAATGAGTTTGCAAATGAAGAAATTAACACAGTACATTTTTTTTAAAGATTTTATTTATTTATTTTTAGATAGAGGAGAAGGGAGGGAGAAAGAGCAATGTATGGTTGCCTCTCACATGGCCCTCACTGGGGAACTGGCCCACAACCCAAGCATGTGCCCTGACTGGGAATCGAACCGGGTCCTTCTGGTTCCCAGCCTGCGCTCAATCCACTGAGCTACACCAGCCAGGCTAACACAGTTCATTTTTAAAAATCTAAATTTCATGCAATCTAAGCCTCAAACAAAATATATGACTAATAATTTAAAAAAGAGCTAAATTGCCTTTATTTTATCTAATTGCAATATAACAGCTGAAAGGGACCTAGAAAGATATCTAGGCTAACCTCCAATTTCAACACAGGATCACACCACAATCACTGTGGGCTAACAGAACGATATGACAGTTTATATACTCATTAAGCATTTGTGATATGCCATGTATCACATTTACTATGGGGTTAAGAAAATAAGAGGTAAGTTCCAATACTGAGGGGTGGGACAGAAACTGAAGATTATATACAAACTAAATGCAATATTAATATTACAGGGATTTATGATATATGGGATACAAAGAGGCACAAAGGACAAGGTGGTCAAATATGCCTAGCAATAAATCAGTCAAAATAGACTATTAAAAAAGGACACAATAAGTGTTACAAGGATAAATGAATACATATAAAGTTTTTGACACGAAGTAAATAATATTAGTTCCCTTTTTTCTGTCCTATAAAAGACTTTGAATTAATCAAACATTAACTTTCTTTAACACTTACATTATATATACTTACATATATAAGTATAAAATATGTATGTGTGTATATACACACATACATATTTATATATTTTATATATTTTTAAGAGTGAATTATTAAGCCAGATTAAAGTTTAAAAGTCAAGTATATCTTAATTTGTGAACTTGCTTACCTGCACAGCAATGTACAAGCCTGGAACATTGAAGGACTCAAACATTATTTCAGCAGTATATTCCCTGTTTTCTGGAGTATTCAGAGGAGGTTCGGTCTATTAAATTGAATAGCATTTTAAACAAATAATATCAGATTATTTTGATAACTTTATAATTTTAAATTAAAAAAATTTATTTCAAACACTTTGTTTAAAAGACATTAAACTTAGAGATGAAGACAGACACAAAGACCAAAGAAAAATATAGAGAATTCAAACAGATTTATACATATGAGACAATAATGTAGTTATTCACATAAAAAAAGAAACTATTACTATGTCACAACACTCATAAGAACTAAACATTGAGAAAGAAGAGGAGGAAGAAAGGGAGGAGACCCAGTCAAATCACCTTGTTAAACATAGTAACGACAGACCTCCAGGCAAACTTATCAATGGAATTTGCTCGTGGAAGAATCCTCATCTATGCAATGTTATAGCAGGATATATCTGGTCTGTCTACAATCACAGTAAATAAGCCCAGATTCTACAAATTTAGGGTACGGGTTCCTGGAAAATGTTAATGAAGTTATGTAACTGTTAAGTGAGTATAAAATGAAGATGTTGGTTCTCTTCAGTTTAAGTTATGGGGCTGCATACATCACTTAGGGTTAAGTCTGGGGGAAAAAAAACCCTAGGAAACAGCACTGGCATTCCTGAACTTCATGTTTTGCCTATGCCTCATGATTATTTAATTCATTTAAATTATTAAAGTTGGAAACTGGGTAAGACCTCCTATTCTTATGAGTCTGATATGACAACCCAATCCTTTTTGTTATCACAAGTATCTAAACTTGAAAGGCAAAACTTTTTAAAAGACACTATAAAGTTAAAAAAAAAGGAGTAGACTTTTTCCATATGTAAAATCTGTAATAGCTACACTGCCTGGTTTGAACTTATTTAAGAGAGTTTTGGAACCATGTTCAACAGTATAAAGACATTTAGCAATACATACAAAATTAAGCAAACTAAAAAGCAAAAGCAAGTAAATTATAAACTCCAAGACAAACAGAAGTACCATATAAAATATAGTCAGACACTTCACAAGGGAAAACATACAAACAGCTAGTAAGTACATTAAAAAGTGCTCAATGTCATTAATCATCAGGAGTATGCAAATTAAAATCAAAATGAGAAAACTACACACCCACTAAAATGGCTAAGACTAAAAATACTGGCATATCAAATGCTGAACAGGATACAGAGCAAACAAATTGCTACACTAACACATTGTTGGTAGGTATGCAAAAAGGTCCAACCCCTTAGAAAAAGTTCCGGAAGTCTCCTGATAAGCCTATTTCCTCCCCTATGACAGAGCAATTCCATATCTAGGTATTTATACAAGAGAAATGAAAACACAAATCCACAAAAAAGTCTCTATAAGAATGTTCGCAATAGGCAAAATATTCTTAACAGTCAAAAACTGGAAACCCAGGTGATCATCAACAGAAAATACATTAGTAAGGCATATTCATATCATAAATTAAAACCCAGCAACAAAAAGCAACACACTATTGGTACCTTCAACAACATGGATGAATCTCAAGATTATGACTGAAGTTTTATCAAAGAGCACATCTTGTATGATTTCATTTTATAAACCTAAAATGTAAGCATGAATCTATGCTGAATAAAATCAGAGCATCAGTTGCCTCTAGGGCATGGGGTCAGGGATTAAGCAGAAAAGGACATGAGAAAACTTTCTAGGCCATAATGTTCTATCTAAATCTCCACAGAAGTTCAGATTAGGTTACAAAGATGTATACCTATGTCAAAATCAGGGGGTGGGCAAACTACATCATGCATCTTGTAGGCCAAATCCAGTCCAATACTTGTTTTTATAAATACAATTTTATTGGAATACAGCCATACCCATTCATTTCAGTATTGTCTGAGGCTACTTTCCTGCTCACAACAGCAGAGCTACGTAGCTGCAACAGAGACCCTATGGCCTACAAAGCCAAAAATATTTGCTCTCTGGTCCTTTAGAGAAAGTTTGCCAATACCTGTCTACTCAAAACCCACAGAAAGGCAGGGTTAAGATTTGTACATTTTACAGCATGTATATACTATATAAAACAAAAAATGTAAACAAATAACAAATTCTAGTTGATGTTCATGCTAAACTATTTAGGGGTGAAATGACTCCATCTGCAACTCATTATGAAGCAATTAAAAAAATAAGATGGAATAATGAATGGATAACCCAATAGATGTCATAAAGCAATTATAGTAAAATTAATTGTTGAGCCTAGGTTGTGAGTATATGGCCATTTACTGTAAAGTCCTTTCAACTTTGTTTATGGTCCAGCCATAAACAATACAGGCATACCTTGTTTCAGTGCACTGCATTTTATTGCACCTCACGGATGTTTGGTTTTTAAATAAATTAAGACACCAACCAACAAAAAGGTTACGACTCACTTTACTTAAGTGGTCTGGAACCAAACCTGCAATACTTCCAAAGTATGCCTGTATTCACAAATTACCATAACAAAATGTAAAACATTGCTTTAACCAAAATATATAACTATACTGAGAGGAGAGGGAGAAGAAATAGATATCATGTTAAGGGAGGGGAAATAAAAGAAAAAGAACAAAATATCATTTTCACTAGGTAGTAGAGTGTCTAATATTTACAAAACAAAAAATATAAGAAACACTGTTTAAAGATATAAAATACTATTCAGAAAATAACTGAAAATTTAAAATGTTTGCCTCTGGGGAATACAAATCAAGGATTGAGAGAGGTGAAAAAGGAGAGAGCTAGTTTTTTTGTGTTTTAAATCTCATACAATTTGATTTTTTAAGCTATGAGTACGCACTACTTTGGTATAAAGAAGAAAAAGGTTTAAAAATTAAGTTGATTATATTTTTGTTATGAAGAATTACAAATAAAATAGACTAGAAATAAAAAAGGGAAGTGGTTTATTTCTGACTTTTTCTGAATCTTACTGTCCCTATAAAAAGATCACATATTAATTATCAAAAGAACTTATCAAGTGCCTAAATTTTGGTGCTTCAACATTTTACTGGTCTAATGGAACCTAGAACTGGATGGTCTTAAAGATGATAGAGCTCTCTAACGAAGTCTTTTAGACATATGACAATTTAACAAACAATATATGTATGCCCTAGTAAATATAGAGATGTGATGAAAATATTTTCATTTAGTTTCTTCAAGTTGCCTCAGTGAAATTACAATTTGTACTTACCAAGAGAAAATAATGGTCTTCAGGTTCTGCCCTTAAATATTTAAAGATCACTTGTTCCATAAATCTTTCCATCAAATCCCAATCTTCAACTATACCATGGCGAATTGGCCACTGTAAGACAAAAATAAAACACAAATTAAATATTAACATCAAAATAAATAAAACTACCAAAAATTAAAAATCCAAGGAAATACTACATCATTAGTAGATATTAGATGAGGACAGCATTTCTATCATTCTTAAAAGATGAATATATAAATATTTACAAATAAAATTATTCCTACAACATATTTTCACACGGTTCTTTATATTTTTTGAAAATATAATGAAAACATGTCAAAATGTTAAAAATTTTAACTTTAGATAGAAGGTCATTACACTAGTCTTTCTGGACTTGTTTCTGAGCTCCGAAGGCCAACTATTTGTCTAACAATGTATCAGATGTCTCTCAGATACCTAAAACACAAGGTAAAGACTAAACTTATCCTCTCCTCCCTACACCACACCCCAGTCAAAAGTGTTTCTCCTTAAATCTTCTCAATCTAAAGAAATGAAGAAGAGCAAGGAAACTATCCAAGAGCTGGAAATTATCCTTAATTATAATGTACAAATTACCACCAACATCTTGTTAATCATTCCCTGTTACTAGATAAATATCCACTTTTTTATTCTTGGCCAAAAAAAAAAAAATTATTTGTGCACACATCTAGTCAGATTTCTAGATTTAACTACCATATTTCAAGTACCCCAAAAGTAAATACAGAAAGCAGAGGATCACGGTAAATGACACAAGGATGCAATTATCAGAATACAGAATATGGGAAATTTAGCAAGATTTTTTCATAAATAAAGACAAGAAGAAATAATATACACACAGAAAACAACCTATAGATAAAGAGACTGAAGAGACATCAACCAAATACAATGAGTAGATGTTGTTTGAATCTTGATTCAAACAGATTAACTTTCAGGGAAATTTGAACACTGGCTAGATTTCAGATAATATTAAGAAACTGCATACTGTATTTAGGTGTGATATATTTAAAATACATTTACATTTTTAAAAGTCCTTATCTTTAAATGATAAGCATTTGTAGGTAAAATAGTATCTGGGGATTACTTTGAAGTATCTGGGGGAAGATGGGTAGAGAGAATCAGATAAAACAAGGTTGGTTACAGATTAATAACTTCCAAAACTCTGTGAATGATACCTAAAGGTTCATTATATTCCTTTCTGTACTTTCATGTATAAATTTTTTCATGATGAAATTTTTCCCATTTTTAAATCATTTTTATTTTTCAATTACTTATGTAATTATATTAGTTTCAGGTGTATACCCCAGTGATTATTCATTATATAAGTTACTAAGTGATCGTCTTGATAAATCTCACAACCATCATATACCAAACATAGTTATTAGAAAATTATTGACTCTAATTCCTATACTATATTTTATATCCCCATGAGTATTCAGTAACAGCCAATTTATACTTAATCCCTTCACCTTTTTCACTTATACCCCCAACACCTCTCCTATCTGGCCACCATCAAAATGTTCTCTGAGTCTGTGAGTCTGTTTCTGTTGTTTGTGCTTGCTCATTTTTTTTAGATTCAATTCTTGATATGTATTTATTGCCATTTTATTGTTCATAGTTCTATCTTTTGTTTCCTTCTTAAAGATCCTTTCGCATTTCATGTAATACTGGTTTGATGGTGATGAACTCGCTTTAGCTTTTTCTTGTCTGGAAAGCTCTTTATCTGTCCTTTTATTCTAAATGATGGCTTTGCTAGGTAAAGTAATCTAGGTTAACCTGTAGGTCCTTGCTTTTCATCGCTTTGACTATTTCTTGCCAATCTCTTCTGGCCTGCAAAGTTTCTATTTAGAAATCAGCTGACAGTCTTATGGGAGTTCCCTTGTTGATAACTAACTGCTTTTCTATTGCTTATTTAAAGATTCTCTCTTTGTCTTTATTCTTTGGCATTTTAATTATGATGTGTTTTGGTGTGGGACTCTGGGTTCATCTTGTTTGAAACTCTCTAAACTTCCTGCACTTGCATGTCTATTTTCTTCACCAGGTTAGGGAAGTTTTCTGTCAGTACTTTTTTTCTCATAGGTTTTCAATTCCTTATTCTCTCTCTTCTCCTCCTGGCATCCCTATGATGTGAATGTTGGATGTTGTCCCAGAGACCTCTTAACACTATCCTCATTTTTTTTGTACTCTCTTCTTTTTGCTATTCTGATTAGGGTTTTTTGGGGGGAGGGGTTTGCCTCCTTATATTCTAAATTAATGAGTTGATTCTCAGCTTCATCTACTCTACTGTTGATACCCTGTAAATTATTCTTCACTTCAATTAGTTCATTTCTGACTAGTCGTATTTTATGCTGTTGAAGTTCTCACCAAGTTCATAGAGGATCCCTATAAACAGTGTTTTGAACTCTGCATCTAGTAAATTACTTGTCTCCATATTTTGCTTAGTTCTTTTTCTGGAGTTTTGTTCTATTTTTCATTTGATGCCTGTTCTTTGTCTCCATATTTTGGCAGCCTTCTTGTGTTTGTTTCTATTTATTGGATTGAGCTGCTATGTCTCTCAGGATTGGTTAGAGTGGCCTAACGCAGTTAAGTGTTCTGTGGAGTACAGCAGCAAAGCTTCCCAATCACTCAAGCTCGGTAACTTGGTGCACCACACCCAGTGTGGGCTGTGTACATCCTCCTGCAGTAGTTGGCTTTGATTGCTTTTGGCATGTCAATGGGAGGGATTTACCCCCAGGCTGATCAGCTGCAAAGACCGGCTGCAACTACCAACCATCATGGAGGATCAGCTGTGAAGGGGTCCACCACAGAGCAGGACTTACTTCAGCCTGGCTCCAATGCCCGTTAAGTCTATCCCTTAAGAGTGTCACTTATGAGGTGGTTGGGTAGTGATGCTTTGACATGGTCTGAAGCTATCCACTGGATGCACTGGCTCTGGGGCCTCTCTGGAGGTGCAGATCAAGGCCAGCTGCCACCTCTGTTCTGCCCAGGGCCACCCGACATGAGCTACAAAGTGATATGCAGAGGACTGCCACTTGTGCTGAGCTTGGAGGTACCCAGGTGAGGCTAAGCTGTGAATGAGGGCCAGCTGCTTCTAGTGCCGAGCCTAGAGCCACTTTGCAAAAGGTACAGGGCATGCTGGGGCCAAATGTTACTTTTTTGAGAAATTTTAGAAGGTGAAGCATAATCCAGGACAGGCCATTCATATGGAAAAGCCACTGGAAACAGCTTGGGTGGGCCTAAACTTAGATGGAGCAGGGTCTCAGGGAATCACTAGGACAGAGCTAACAGAGTTAAGACAGGTTAATGAAGTTCTCAGATATGATGCTCACCTACAGGCTCTGCAGTGGGAGGGCTCATCAAAGGAACAATGGCCTCTGCCAGCACTTCTCTCTTGGAAAAGGCTTTCCCCCCCACCACCCCAACTCTTGCCTTGATGCCAGATAATTCAGTTCTTCCTCTTATGTCCCTGGTATGCTTCAAGCTGCTGCCCTAGCACTGGAGCACAGAGGGAGTGAGTCTGAGTTTGTGTGCAGGCCCTTGAAGTGGAACTGCCTGAGCCTCCATAAGCCCTCTATCTCCCTCATTCTCAATCCCCACTGGTTTTTACAGCCAGAAGTTAGGGGACTTCTCTTCCTGGCACTCAACCCCAGGGTGGGGGAGCCTGGTATAAGGCTGGATTCCTCCTTTCTTGGGGGAGTATCTGCAGCTGTGATATCCCTCATACAAGTGGGACAAGGCATTCTACATCTCCATCCCTCCTACTAGTCTGGATGTGTCTTCTTTTTTTATTTCTCCAGTTGTAGGACTTTCACTCAAGCAAATTACAGAGTTCTGAATGATGGTTATTCTGTAGTTCAGCTGTAATTTTGATATGGATGTGAGAGGAGGCGAGTAACAGGTTTATCTATGCTACCATCTTGACTGAAAGCCCCCATAATGAAAGTTAAAAGTTTAGCACTGGCTGGTGTGGCTCAGTGGATTGGGTGCCAGCCTGCAAACCAAAAGGTCGCCAGTTGGATTCCTGGTTGGGGCACACACCTGGGTTGTAGACCAGTTCCCCACTTAGGGGCACGGGAGAGGCAAGTGAGCAAGTATCCCTTGCTCATCGAGGTTTCTCTCCCTCTCTCTCTCCCCCTTCCCTCTCTCTAAAAATAAATGAAATCTTTTTAAAAAAGAAGGTTACATGTTTGTGTGCACACACACAATTTCTGTTTATCTCTATCCCCACTGCCATCACTGCAGTCCAAGTCCCTGCCTTAGCTAATACCATAGTCTGGTCTTCCCAGAATGATGCTGTGTTCCCAAATAATAAAAACAGCCAACATATTGAGTTTTCATTATTTTCAAACACCGTTAACGATTGCTTTGTATGCATTATCTCATTAAGCCTCCCAACATTCCTACACTAAGAATATCTCCATTTTATAGATGAAGAAACAAAAACCTAGAAAGTTTAAGTTACTGGATGATATTACTAGCTAGATAGTAGCACAGCCAGAATTCTAGCCCAAGGAGATAGACATCAATATTTGTGTTTTTAATCAGTATTTTTAAACCCATTAATGTTGCCCACAGGACAACATGGCCAAACAACACTTTGAACTATCTCATCCTGACCTACCTATCCAGCCTCCTATGTTTCCACCTCATTCTCTCTACTTCAGGCCCATTGGCCATTCATTTTCAAGCTCCCTCATACTTTAAAGCTTTCCTTAATATTGGAGTCTCTGCCTAGAACAACTGCCCACACAATTCACCTAACTAACTCCTATTTTATCACTCAAGCCTCAGCTTAAAAGACAAACTCCTCCAAAACTTTCCTCAGTCAACAAACTAGGTTAGCAACTCATGATATATATTCCCAGAGTATGCTATATTTTACTTTTGTAACACCATTAACACTTGTAATTATTTCTTCAGTGTATTCCTTTCCATCACATTGTAACAGCCTCAACATCAGGGAAGCCATTTTTTAATTTACCTCTGTATTCTCAGCACTTAGCCAAGGTTTTTCCACATAGCAGTTGTTCATCAATGAATATAAGAGAAGAAATGAAGTACAAAGGAGAAAATCTGCAAATCAGACAAAGTCAATGTTCAAAAATAATAAATGTCAGAATAGTGTTTACCTTTTGGAAGAGGTAGGAGGGGTTACTGAACGTAAGCATCTGGGTTACTAGATTTACTCTATATCCTGACGTTTCATGATTACAGTCACAAAATGTTTTAGTGCTATAATTAAGACTTACCTATTTTACTATACATAAGGTATACCTCAATAAAAAGGAAGTAGGGGAAAGAAAGGTAAGAAAGGGTAAAGGAAAAAAAGGGGTAAAGAGAGTGGCATTTTGATGTTATAAACTTCAAAAAATGAGAGAAATGGTATGGTTTTGAATACCAATGAGAGGGGAATGTCTCTAAAGGTGGCAATGTTGAGGTCAGAGAAAGCCAATCACACTGATGGTTCTGAGATCTACTGGATATAGAAAAGTAAATAGTTCTGCTCACTTGAATAGGCTCAAATTTTCCTCTTGGAAAAAAAAAATAAAGCTAAGTTAGGAGGGGCGACAAGGAAAGAAGAAATGTTTACTGTAAAGAAGTTGAGAGTATTAGGCCTATGATTGAGTGGAATTTTAAATGGCACAATCATTAAACAAGCTAATTTTTTGAAAGCGAATATATTATTTATTTTTACAAATCATAAAATATACCTTTGTTGCATATGTAGGCTTTTCTATTGCTTCATCACCAATGAAGAAGTCTAGGTCATCAACACCTTTCATCACCCTCCTTTGAGCTTGATCACCGACTTTTGCTGACTCCTTAATAGCAATACCTTTAAAATGTAAGTTTTTTATACATGTCAAAAATTTTATTATTTTCAGGTGAAGTAAATTTATAAGTTATACTTCTTCCATTATAAAGTTCTATTAAACAAAACATGATCTAGCATACTTAAATTATTAAACTAAAGCACAAAGGTCATAATAAATCAATGACAAAATTAATTCAACACCATAAAATCTCAAACTAAAGACCCCAGGGCTCAAATATTAAAAGCCAAAAACGGAAGTACTACTCTGGGAATGTGTAAATTATATTTTTAAACACTATGTTAACATATATTTTAATTTTATAATCCCACTAAATCAATATATGCCTGATGAACGATCAGAAAGAGAAAACTGAAAAACACTAACAAACGACAATAGGAAAATTTCAAGAGGAATTTTTTTAAACATTAGCTTTCTTCATATTTCTATCCTATTTGCACTATTAGGAATTAGTAATTTAAATATAACAATAACAAAGTTTTGTTAAACTTTACATCATATACAAAAGAAAAATTTCAAGTCATTTAGGTAAAACCCACAATAATCCCCTTAAATAACTTCAGAAATTCATCATACAGTTTCTAGACTTAAAACATTACATATTTCATAATTAAGACATAAATTTCTACATCTTCCTAGTTAAACAGTCCTTTATTATTATAATCAACTATATATAATACCTACATGTAACATCTATAATATAAATAATAAAAATAATTCTTTGCATACACTTAAAATTAATCTGGCATTCAACTTACACTTTCATTTTGGAACAATTATATCCTTAATAAGGTAGATAGAAGATATTGAAGGAAAGAAATTCTAAATCTACTTCTAAATGTTAGAAATCTTCTCTAGCAATTCATTTATAATGTACATACAAATCCAGATAATTCACTATAGATTTCCTGGAAAACAGATATATATGAAAATAACTTTGAACCATATCTACAGACTTTCTAGATCAAATATCCATGCTCATCAGTGGCACTGATTATATGTGCCGATTACAGACACTGCAGCTGTAGCATTAGAACTGACTGGGTGAAAAAATTCCAAAATCAAAAACCTTCTTTTAGAAGGAAACTGAATTTTTAACATGCTGCAATTTCTCATAAGACAATGAAACTACCAAGTGGATACTAGAAGCATCAGGAGATACTTTGTAAAGTATATACTTTTCTAACTACTATGCTGTACACCTGAAACATACATAACAGGATAGAATGCACATTGCAAAAAAAAAAAAAAAGACAATAAAAACTAAAAGTGCATATTTTGGTAGAGAGATGAAATAGAGAATGGATAAAATGGTGATTAGAACCTAAGGTTCAAAAGATTAAAATGACAAGGGTTTTCAACAACAACTAATATAGCTACTTAAGAATATAAGCAAAACCAAATTTTACAAAGATGAGAGTGATACATCAGTAACCACTTAAAATAAATGTTTAATCACAAAATAATGCCTTATAAAAGATTACAAATTAAAAGACTGCAAAATCAGCATTTTTGTGGTTTGAACTGTGTCCCGCAAAAGACATGTTGAAATCCTAACCTCAGAACATAACCTGATCTGGAAATAGGGTCTTTGAAGTTAAAATAAGGTTATTAGGGTGGGCCCTAATTCAATGCCTGGTGTCCCTAAAAAATGGAGAAATTTGGACACAGACAGCCACACACAAAAGAAAGACAGTATGAAGACACACAGGGAGAAGGCAGTCAAGTGATTATAAATACAAGCCAATGAATGCCCAGGAATATCAGCAAAAACCAGAAGCTAGAAAAAGGAAGGTTTTCCCCGTCAAGATGTCAGCAAGATCAGGGCCCAGTTGACAATTTGATTTTGGACTTCTAGCTTCCACAACTGTAAGTTTCTGTTGTTTTAAGCCACCCAGTTTTTGGTATTAAGTTATGGCAGCCTTGGGAAACTAATATAAGCATACAATGGTCTAACAACAGTAAAATAGATGGGTGGGCAAAAGTAGGTTTACAGTTGTAATACAAAGAAATAATATAATAATCAATAAATAAGAATAAACTGTGTTTCACGTACTCACAAGTATTAACCTACTTTTGCCATCTGGTATAACTAAAGTCAAGTACTAGTCCACAACAGTACTTCTACACAAGTCAGCAACTGAGCTAATATTTGTCATCAAATTCTTTTAAAAAACAAAAATCAATAAACTGTTACATAAATGTGGGGGAAAAGCAAAGAAGAGCAAACCTGTCTTTCAGTGTAGACAAAAACAATAGTACCACCAAACTAAGACCACTATACTCTCAGAAATGAGCTTTTTTATTAGTGTCCCCTAAAATCCATTCTAGGTATTAAAGAATTAGACTTAGGTAGCAAACTAATGTCTTACAAAATCAATTCCTAGAAAAGTATATCAAAAGTATATCAGAAGTGCAAAAGTCAAATAGGTTTGTTTCCAAAGAGTGAAAAATAATTTATATATATATATATATAAAAGCTCCCCTTTTAGGTATACTTTTAATAGTGTATTTCTCGTATTTCACACATTTCATTTTGTTCTTGCTATAGAAATTACAAAACAATTGACCTGTTCATGTCCAATGAGTGTCCAATTGAGACAAAAAGATCTGCAGTTTTTGGCAAGCCTAATAATTTCTACCTAGTTCTCAACTTCACTAATTCTGAAACTTAAGCTGCTTTCACTCCGTTCTGCATGTTTATTTTTCCATTTCTTTCTTATTTTCATAAATTAGTAATGCACAAAGATATTCAAACAGTCGCATAAATACTACTGTGCAAAACAACTGACACTCCCAAAATTAAATTATCTAGGAGTTAGCACCACCAAGCAAAGGTTCAAAATGTTTGTCATCTAATAGGCTGAAGTTTTAATTCAAGAGCAGGACAAGCACATCAGAGATGTTACTATATAGCCTGCAAAAGGTGAATCATTTGAAAGTCAAAAGTACAAAAGTATGACCATCAAGAACCAGATACATAATTTCCACTAACAAATAAAAGCTCTAATAAACCAAGTGTAAGAGTATTTTTTAAAAATTACTGAAACACAAACTACTGAAAGTTGATGGTCAATTAAACAAAAATAACAGAACAACTAGAAAACAGCTGAAGTTAGCATCTCTCAAGATGAGATGCCATCCTTGTTTTGAAACACAGGCTCTTGTCAGGGAAGTTAACAAGAACAAGGCCCTGCAAGCATTAATCAAATCCACAAACAAAATGAGAGTCTTCACAGGTGTGTGATGGAGGATGCACTTCTTAACAGTTAGTTCAAGCACACCCTGTTAACAGCAATGTCTTTAAAGCAGAAAATTAATTATTTCTTTTTCTTTTTAAAGAAATATTTGGGAAATTTGGGAAATGAAGCCAAACAGAGATCTGAAATGAATGATTGGTTACAGGTGCAGAAATGAGCCCACACTTAAAACTTCACAAACTATGTATTTTAAGTATTAAATATTAAAAGATATCAGAAATTATTCTCTCTTACTTTAATTAAGAAAAATGATCTTTAAATCAATTTATTTGAGGTTTAAAAGAAAACACTTACAGGAAGGGATGATAAACTGTGGTTCTGTATTTCCAGCATATCCTAGTTTTGTATACCTGAGAAACAAGCAAAAAATGTGTAAGGACTTTACTTACATCTTAACAATTATGAATGTAATTCTTAGATTTCCATTTATTATAAAGTGAGGTTCCACGGTGGGTAAATAATACATAAAATTCTATAGCTTCAGTTCATTTAAACACCTCTACTTTCAAAATTATGAATACCCATATTTTTTATTTAAAATCTTCACCCAAAGATATGCTTATTGATTTTACAGGGGGGGGGGGAAGAGAGAGAAAGAGAAACATCAATATGAAAGAAATATCAGTTGCCTCCCTATGCACCCTGACTGGGTATCAAGCTTGCAACCTTGGCATGTGCCCTGACCAAGGATCAAAACTGCAACCTTTTGGTACAATGCCCCAACCAACTGAGCCACCCGACCAGGGCAATACCCATAGCTTTTAACCAGAAATTCCACTTCTAGAAATTGATTCTACAGGGATATTCATACATATTTCAATGAAGTAACATAATAAGGCCATGTTATTGTACATACACATGTGTATAAACGTATATACTTCATCTTTTTTGCTACAATTTTGCTTATAACGGCAAAACACTGGAAATAACCTAAATAACCATCAAATGAGAAACTAGTTAAATATGCTAAATTTATACTATGGAATACTATATACAGCTATTTAAAGAGAGATTGAAGAAGCTCTTTGTGTATTGATAGAAACAATCTCCAAAATGTATTATTAAGTGAACAAAGCCAGGTACAGAACAATGTTTCTAATATTCTATATTTGTATAAAGATAAAGACATATAAAATAATAGTTGATTGTACAAGTATAAAATATCTCTGGAAGAGTACAAAGAATCAGTAACTGTAGGTGTCCCCAGGGAAAGGAACTGGGGTAGGTGATGGTCAGGGTGCAAAGGGGATTTTACTTGCATACAGTCTCATACCATTTGAATGCACCACTATTTAAAAAATAACTAAATTTTTAAAATGTTTTGCCACAGTGGATGCAGCCTATATTCTGACAATAACAAAGTAATAAATAACAAGCAGCACAATGGGGGCTTACTTAGGAGATAGCTGGACACTTTATGGCTATGTGGGGAAAGCCTATTAACCATGAGCAGGCTTTAAAGAGAAAGTAACAAACTATTATATTGTTCCATATTCAAATTCACTGCTAAATAGCAGGCAGGTAAATTACTGATATTCTTTGTATTCTAATAATATCCACAGACCTTTTTTGCTAATATAAAAGGAGAGGAAATCTCTTAGTGAGTATTTTAGCCCCCATTGTTTAAGAACCTGAGAGTACCAAAAAGACTGGACTGAATCATTAAAAATAACACATAAACATAAACTGTTCAAAATGTGATATTGCTCCACTGACTAAACTCCTTCAAAGATTCCCTTTTGGCCTACGTTTTTTTAAATTATTTTTTATTATATTTTTCCCATTACCACTTGTTCCCCTTAAACCCTCTCCCACCTCCATCCACCCCATTTCCCTGCAATCTCCACACTGTTGTCCATGTCTACGAGTCCTTTTCCCTTTTTGCTAGATCCCTCTACCCCTTTAACCCCCTGCCAAGAGCTGTCAGCCAGCTCTCTTCTGCGGATCTGTCTCTATTCGGTTTGTTTTAAATATAAATAAGCAAACTATCTTTGCAAGGCATATAAGAGAGCCCCTTTAATACCTGGCTCCTGACAACCTCCCTCAAAGGCCCCGACACCATACCAGACTCCCTCCCTAGCCATAAAACTGCTGACTTTCTGAGCAGACAACTCATTTCAGGCCACAGAGCCATGATTAACACTGTTCTAACTACAAGAAATGAGCTCTTTTCAACACTGATTACAACATCTAAACTCTTACTCATCCTGAAAAATTCACGTTAAATACCACCACCTCTATATGAAAACTTTCAAAACCTCCCAGATAGTTGATTACCTCTGCCCTTTTGAGTACAAGTATTATTTAATAATAATTCCTAAGTCTTGAGACTCCCTCATCTGTAAAATAAGGAGAAGTAACTCAAGAGTGTTCACAGTATCGAATAAGAGAACAAGATAAAGCATTAAGCGCAGCACTGGCACAAAATACCCATTCAATATGTGTCAACTCTAATTACAATTACTCTTTTCATCTACTCTCTCCAATTTTTCCATTCCTTCAATAATCAGAAAAAGGCCATGCAGATACCTGAACTTTTAAATGCTTATAATCATAAGTACAAGTTATAATCATAGTACAAGTTATCCCTTTACCCACAGACCAAAGTCAATCTATAGAACATTTTTCAGATTATAGCTCAGATCTGATATATTTTTATCACCTTTCCAAATTTTTTTATTCTTCCAAATCAGAGTCTCTTATCAATGTGAAACCTTTGTGTGTAGTAAAACAGAACCCCTGTAATAGGGATGTCATCATGATTGAAGAGCTCACATTTCCCTGGTTAGGTGACAGAAAAATAAGAATTATACGAATGTACAAAATGACCATCAACTGGTATGAATAATCTGTTCCCACTGAATTCACTGAAAATCAACTGTAACGTAGGTGAAAAAAGAGTGTAATATCAGTTAAAACAGTACCCAAAAAAGTAGAGACTACAGTGTCCCTGAGAAGAGGAGAGTCAACGGTATTCTTAGCCCCTCGGAAGGACAAATGAAACTGTGCCTTATCAAAATAAAGGCTTGTTTAAATAAGACACTGCCTAAAACTGTCTGAGTCACAACACCCTAGAAGTCTACTGTCTAACCAATACTCAGTGGGAGGATTAATACCTAATTATTCCTTCTGCTATTTCTTCTTCCCTCCATTTTTATTACCATTTGTCACTACAGCAGTTCAACTTATTATATACAATACCCTAACAAACAACATAAAGAATATCTTGCTTCCAATTCTATGACCCCTACAAAGGAGAACAGAACAATCTCCCCCAAAAACTCACTGCTTAACTCAAAAACCTTCACATGAGGCTGTACTGCCTACAAGATTAAGCATAAAAATTGGGCCCATTTCTAGAAAATGATTAATTGTAAATAGTTCCTAAAGTCCTTTCCAACAAAAATTATGATTCTGATTCTTTCAACTATTAAGGCTCTCCATAATAAGCCCCAATTCTACTTACATGTCTCCCATTGTTTGCTTCCATGAACACAACCTGAAGCACAATCTTTTTCCTCTACACGACTTACACAATTTCCCTTCACATAATATCTGTGCTTACACTTCACCCCCTCAAAAAGCTCTCACAACTTAGGATTCCAATCATCCTTTCTTTCAATAGACCATCTCTGCCACTTGCTGAACATGTATACAAGCCTATATTACTTTTGTGTGTAAATGGCATCTCTCAAACATAATACTAAGATGTCTGAGGAAGAAACCATATGACAGTAAAAAGTCTCATAAGAAACCTCCATATAACAAATTTGCCAGATGAATCAACACCCCACTCTTGGTCAAAATCAAATTCCTTAGGATGAGCATATTCAGCAATAAATTACTTTCAAAATAAAACCAAAAGAAGAATGTAATTAACTTATTAATATGAGTCAAAACAAGTAAGCTCTTCCTCAAAACACAGTTGAGGTATATCAACTGTATAAATATATCATTACGCCTAGTCATTTCTACCATAATGAAAACCCCATAGCAAAATAATTTTCTAAAATGAGGTGTGGCAGAAGAGCCAAATATATTTACTAATGTTCTACTGTCTTGATTTGAAAATTTAAATATTTCCAAAGAACAAAATCATGTGAACTCTGAAGACACTGGATAGAGATCACTAAATTATAGTATTTAATGATTATCAGAGATGACAATATTTTCATATTTTTTTTAAAATGAAGGAAAATGTCCTAGCTCACTTAACTTTAAAAGTTGATTGGCCTCTAAAAGTTAACTTGGTTCCTGGTCCAAAGAAAAATGTAGTATAGAATACAATAAAAAAAATAAAGAACAAATACTAAAATCTGGAAAAGACTTGCTGAGTTAGGCAGAACACTCAAAAACTCATATTTTCTCTGGTAGACAGGAAAGTGATAGGTGACAAAGAAAGAATCTGACTCTTTAAAAATACTCCCATATACTGCTACAAACTTTCAAAATTGGTTTGGAAATTGGGCTTTGAAAATACACACAAAAAAGTTAAGAAACAAATACAGAATGCATTTAGAAAATATGTCACAAGAATAAAAAAATCAGATTAGGACTATAGAACTGTCAAACTTAAAAAAGACATTTTAATGCTCACATAAAAACACTTTAACGCTCATATATGATGAGCAGAGATTAGAGATATTTAAGTAAAGGAAGGAGGAGGGATGAGAGGAAATGAGTCTAAGAAGATTTGAGGTAACTGAGTCTAACACCTAAGTCTAAAAGGATGAAATGGAAAATAAAGTATATTTCCAATTGGTTACTTATCAATGCATAAAAAGTATAGTAATATTTAAAAAGCACATTCTAATAAACTGGAGGAAACCTAGATATACCCAACAAAGGTTTGCTTAAAAACTTCATTTAAATTTTCTTTATATAAAATTATTAGATAATATAAAATAGTAAATTTTTTAAAACTTTAAAATGAAAGCTTTTCAAATGCAAGCATCCATTAACTTAATTTTATCAGTTTTTATACTTAAAATGGCTATTTTAATCAAGACATTGTTACAGTAAACTTTCAAAATGCTTGATGGACACCACAGAGAAGAAACTGAACAAGATGGTGAAAAAGTTCCTTTCACTTTTTGTCTGACTCAGAGAAACTCCTTTCTCAAGATGGCAAAAGATACTTCATGCAAATGAAAGTGAAAAAAAAGCTGGGCGGCAATACTGACATCTGACAAACAGACTTTAAAAGAAACATTACAGTAATAGACAAAAAATATTACATAATGATAAAAGGAGCAATTCAACAAGAGGATATACTACTAGCCCTGGCTGGTGTAGCTCACTGCTCACTGGATTGAGCATGGGCTGGGAACCAGAGGGCCCGGGTTCAATTCCCAGTCAGAGCACATGCCTGGGATGCAGGCCAGGCCCCCAGTGAGGGCCATATGAGAGGCAACCATACATTGCTGTTTCTCTCCCTCTCTTTCTCCCTCCTTTCCCCTCTCTCTAAAAATAAGTAAATAAAATCTTAAAAAAAAGAGGATATACTACTTATAAATATTTATGCATCCAAGAGCACCTAAATAGGTAAAGCAAATCTTAATAGGCAAAAAGGGAGAGATCAATAGTCATAGCCATAGTAGGGGATTTTTAACACCCCACTGACATCAAAGAACAGATCTTCCAGGTAGAATATCAACAAGGAAACAACAGCCTTAAATGACATACTAGATCAGATGTATTTGATTGATATATTCAGAGTATTTGACCCCAGAGCAGCAGAATATACACTCTTTCATGTGCACATGGAACATTTTCTAGGACACACCATGTCTTAAGACACAAAACAAGTTATCAATAAATTTAATATCAAGCATCTTCTCTGACCATAATGATGTAAAACTAGAAATCAATCACAAGAAAAAAACTGAAAAACACACAAAGACATGAAAGCTAAGTAACATGTTACTATACAATGAATGGATTACAAATCAGATCAAGGGAAAAAGAAACCAAACGATATCTCGACAAACATGAAAATGGGAACACAATAACCTAAACTCTATGAGCTACAGTGAAGCAGTCCTGAGAAAAGGAAATTCACAGCATTAACAGGCTTATCTCAAGAAACAAGAAATATCTCTATCTAAGCCTACACCTAAAAGAATTAGAAAAAGAACAAAACCCAAAGTCAGTAAAAGGAAAGAAGTAATTAAGATCAGAGCAGAAAGAAACAAAATATAGTCTAAAAAAAAAATACAAAAGATCAGTAAAATCAAGAGCTTTGAAAAGACAGGTAAGACTGACAAACCTTTAACCAGACTCACCAAAAAGAGGACCCAAATAAACACAACCAGAAGTGAAAGAGAAGTAACAACTGACACCAAAGAAATATAAAGGATTGTAAGGAAATATTACGAACAACTATATGCCAACAAACTGGACAACCAGTTAAACTGATAAATTCCAAGAAACATACAATCTTCCAAAACTAAATCAGGAAGAATCAGAGAATCTGAATAGATGGATTACAACTACTGAAATTGAAGCAGTAATCAAATTACTCCCAACAACAACAAAAAAAATGTCCTGGACTAAATAACTTCACAGGTGAATTTTACCAAACATTCAAAGGAGAACTAACACCTCTCCTCATACTACTTCAAAAAACTGAAGAGGAGAAAAGACTCCTAAAATCATTCTATGAGGCCAGCATCATCCTAATTTCAAAACCAGATGAAGACATAACATAAAAAAGAAAATTATATGTCAATATCCCTGATAAACAAAGGCACTAAAATTCTCAACAAAATATTCGCAAACCACATCCAGCAATACATTAAAAAGATCATACATCATGACCAAGTGGGATTTATTCCAAGATGCAAGGTTGGTACAATAGCTGTGTATCAATAAATGTGATATACCACATAAACAAAATGAAGGATAAAAGCCACATAATGGTATCAACAGAAGAAAAGCATTTGATAAAATCCATAACCCATATATGATAAAAATTCTCAGCAAATAAGAATAGAGAGAACATGCTTCAACATAATGAAGGCCATATACAACAAACCCAGTTTTTGTTAATAGACAAAAACTGTAAATGTTTCCCTTAAGATAGGGAACAGGACAGTGATGTCCGCTTTCATCACTCTTATTCAACAGAGTACTGGAAGACTTGGCAACAACAATCAGACAAGAGGAAGAAATAAAAGGTATCCAAATTGGAAAGAAGTAAAATTATCATTGTTTGCAGATGACATAAAACTATAATCCTATTTACAACTGCTTCAAAAAAAATGCCTAAGAATAAATTTAACCAGGATGAAAAAGGCCTGTATTGGGAAAATTATAAGACACTAAAGAAAGAAAGAAAGTGAAGAACATACAAATAATTGGAAGCATATACCATGTTCATGGATAGGAACAATTAACATCATCAAAATGTCCACACTACCCAAAGCAACCTATAATTCAATGTAATTCCTATCAAGCTAGTAACGGTGTATTTCATAGAACAAATATTCCAAAAATTAATATGGAACAACGAAGATCCCAAAGAGCCACACAGCAATACTGAGAAAAAAGAACTCTAAAACAAACCCTATAGTAAGGGACAAAGTATACACTGGGGGGGGGGACCACAGCGCTTCCTGGAATGTATGCTGTGGTCCCCCCGATGTTTGCCCCCTGCTATCTGATATCCTACTATACTACATTATCTAACATCAAACTTTATTACAAGGCCATAGTATTCAAAACATCATGGTGTTGCAATAAAAACAGACACAGATCAACAGAACAGAATAGAGAGCCCAATAATAAACCCAAGCCTTTATGGCTAATTAATATTTGACAAAGGAGGCAAGAACATACAATGGGGCAAAACAGTCTATTCAATAAAAGGTGCTGAGAAAACTGGACAGATATGTGCAAAAAATGAAATTACACCACCTTCTTCGACACCACACACACTCACACACACACAACACCAAAAACCTCAAAATGGATTACTGGCTTAAATGTTAAGACTCGAAACCACAAAAATCCTAGAAGAAAACATAGGCAGTAAAATCTCACACATTTCTCCTAATATCATTTTTTCTGATATACCTCCTCAGACAAGGGAAACAAAAGAAAACAATAAACAAATGGAACTACATTAAACTAAAAAGTTTATGCACAGCGAAGGAAACCATTAACAAAATGAAAGGACAACACACTGAATGGGAAAACATATTTGCTAATGAGATATCTGATAAGGGGTTAATATCCAAAATTTATAAAAACATAAAATTCAATACCAAAAACACAAACAACCCAATTAAAAAATGGGCAAAGGATCTGAAGAGACACTTCTCCAAAGAGGACATACAGATGGCCAACAGACATAAAAGATGCTCAAAGTCACTAATAATCAGAGAAATGCAAATTAAAACCATAAGATGTCACCTCACACCTGTCAGAATGGCTATCATCAATAAATAAACAAACAACATGTGCTGGCGAGGATGTGGAGAAAAGGGAACCCTGGAGCACTGCTGGTGGGAAGGCAGACTGGGGCTGCCACTGTGGAAAGTAGTATGGAAATACCTCAAAAAATTAAAAATGGAACTTCCTTATGACCCAGTAATTCTACTTGTAGGAATACATCTGAAAAAACTCAAAACAACAATTTGAAAGAATATATGCACCCCTATGTTCATTGCAGCTTTATTTACAATAGCCAAGATTTGGAAGCAGCACAAGTATGTCAGTAGATGAGTGGATAAAAAAGCTGTGGTACTTTTACAGAAGGGAATACTACACTGCCACTAAAAAAAAAAAAGGAAATCTTACCCTTTTCAAGGGCATGGACAGACCTGTAGAGAGCATTATGCTAAATGAAATAAGCCAGTCAGAGAAAAACAAGTACCATATGATTTCACTCCTGTGGAATCTAATAAACTAACAAACAGAAAAGAAACAGGCTTATAGAAAACAGACTGACAGCTCTAAGAGGGAAGTGGGGTTGTAGGGCTGGGTGAAAAAGATGAGGTATAACACACACAAGATAGCATTAATAGACCCAGACCAGTATGGTGATTACCAGAGGGAAAAGGGCGTGGGAGGAGATAAAAGAATATAAAGGGTATAAGTGGAGATGGAAGGAGTCTTGACTTGGCATAGTGAACACACAATATAATACAAAGATGATATATTATAAAATTGTAAATCTGAAACCTATATAATTTTATTAACAAAAGTCACCCCAATAAATTCAACTAAAAAAAGAAACTCCTTTCTCTCAATTTGCATTTGATAATTCAAGTTCTTTAAATTATAATTCAAGGATGTGATCACTTTATTTAAACTAAAAGCTCTTGCTTTTCATTGACACAGAAAAAAAGCAAATTGTAATAAAGCAAATAAAAAATTCCATATCAAACATTTTCATATTAAGAATTTCTCTAAGCATACAAACACATACCTCTCCTAGTTATAATAATATTCTTTAGAATTAAAACTAATACTGACCAAAGATCATAGTGAACCATTTTAACCATATTTTTCCAAAGTAAAAAATATTTTTTGCTTTGCATTCATGAATTTTGTCAATATATTTTCCACAGCCCTTGTAATTTTCTATTAATTTTGTCCGTGTGTTCAAAAAAGTCATTTATATAATTAAACAACTTCAGAAGGTAATACCCACCCAGATATAAAACACAAATATGCAAAACAGCATTCATACACACACCACAATCTTTCTATGTTGCCTTCAGCAAAAACTCTTCCATCAGAAATTTAGCAGACACTTCGATAATTCCGCCTCTCATTAAGTTTTAAACAATGGATTAAATAGCTTGGAGTTTTCTTAAATTTGCCATCTGGATAACCTCATTCAGTGGAGGATTCAGACTTGAGACATTTCACATTTTCAAGATATTTACTCAAATTGACCTACAGATTCATGAAGTCCCTATCAAAATCCCAACTAGGTTTTTAAAGAAATAGAAAAATCTATCCTAAAATTCCTCTGGAATCTTAAGGGATTGTGAATAGCCAAAACAATCTCACAAAAGAACTTTGGAGGTATCACACTTCCTGACTTCAAAACTTAGTACAAAACTACAGTAACCAAAACCACAAGGTACTGACATACAGACAGAAATATAGACTAATGAAACAGAATAAAGAACAAAAACAAACTCTCCCATATATGGTCAAATGATTTTTGGTAAGGGTGCCATAACCATTCAAGCGGTGAAAGGAAAGTCTTTTCAACAAATGGTATCAGGGAAAACTGGATTACTACCTGCAAATGAGTAAAATTGGACCTATATCTTATAACTCATACAAAATTTAACCCAAAATAGATCAAATACCTACATGTAAGAGCTAACACTATAAATCTTAGTGGAAAACATAGGGGAAAGCTTCATGATATTGGATGTAACACTGATTTCCTGGATGTAACACTAAAAAGCACCAGCAAAAAATATATATAAATACACTGGACATCATGAAAATTAGCAACTTTTGTGCAACAAAGGACACTTATCAAGAATGTGAAGGAAAAAGTAATAAAAACCTTTTCTGAAGAAATAATGACTGAAACTTTCCCAATTCAGTTTAAGACACAAGAGGCTCAAGGAAACCCAAGCAGAATAAATGCAAAGAAAACCATAGTAGGATACATCACAACCAAACTATTGAAAATCAAACAGAACAAGTCTTATAAGCAGCCAGAGAAAAATGGCCCATTAACAGGAAACAAAAATGCTAATTACACCACATTCTTATGAGAAACTACAGAGACCAGAAGACAGTAGAATAACATTTTTAAAGTGTGAAGTAGGCGAGGAATCAGTGAACTGAGAAATCAATATAAACAAAAATGCCCTTCAACAATGAAAGTGAAATAAAGACAATGCGAGATGTCTTCTATTCTTTGCATGAAGTTTTAAATTATTCACACTAAACGGTGAGTAGTAACTTTTTTAAAAGATATATATCGTAATCCCTATAGAAATCACTAGAAAAAATTGAAAAGATATTTTAAAAAGTCAAACAATAAATCAAATGGAGTTCTAAAAAATTCAAATTACCCCAAAAAATGGGAAAGAGGAAAAGAAGAAAGGACAAACAACAAAGAGAACAAATTTTTAAAAATCAATGAATAAAATGCTTTACTTAAATTCAACCAAATCTATTATCACATTACATTATTTGGGCTAACTCTCCAATTAAAAGGGTAAAAATAGAACAGATTTTTTTTTTTTTTTGAAGATTTTTTATTTATTTATTTTCAGAGAGAGAAGGGAGGGAGAAAGAACAATGTATGGTTGCCTCTCACATGGCCTCCACCAGGGACCTGGCCCGCAACCCAGGCATGTGCCCCGACTGGGAATCGAACCGGGACCCTCTGGCTCCCAGCCCGCGCTCAATCCACTGAGCTACACCAGCCAGGCTAGAACAGATTTTTTTTAAGGCAAGCCCCAACTACATGTTTTCTGTATGACATGCATTTTAAATAGAGATGGAGAACGTAAAAAGATGTATGGAAAGCAAACAGTAAGTCTAAGAAGGCTGAAGAGACTATACTGGTTATCAGATAAAACAATTCTTTAAGAAAAAAAGTAACACCTGACATAAAGAAAAATCTTATAATTATAAAGGGTAAAATCATCAAGAAGACAGCATACTCTTAAATACGAAAGAAACTTTTTCACCTGGTCTCTCATAAATAAATTATCGCCCTCCACCAAAGAAAACTTAGTGAAGGCACACAGATGATCAACACTAACCACCATTATGACCTGACGTTTATAGAACATACACTTAAAAACTGCAGAATGTAAATTCTTACTAAGTACATATGGTACATTCATTTGGACAAAGGCCAAATCTAGCCTGCGCTCTGTTTTAGTTTCATGGGTGAGTTTTAAGTGGTTTTTATATTTTTGAAGGGGGAAGGAATGGTGGATAAGGGAGGGAAAGAAGCAGCAGCATCAGGGACAGAAATCACATGTGATCCACAAAGCCTAAACTATTTACTATATAGCCCTTTACAGAAAAGGTGTGCCAATCCCTGCCCTGGACCATATGCTAAGCCATAAAACAAGTCTCAAAAAATATAAAAGCCAGCCCTGGCTGGTGTAGCTTAGTGGATTGAGTGTGGGCTGCGAACCAAAGGGTCGCTGGTTCGATTCCCAGTCAGGGCACAGGCCTGGGTTGCAGGCCAGGTCCCCCATGGGGGCCACTTGACAGGCGACCCCCACATTGATGTTTCTCTCCCTTTCTCCCTCCCTTCCCTTCTGCCTAAAAATAAATTAATAAAATCTTAAAAAAAAAAAAGCCTGAAATAATAACTAACTAATGTTCTCTGACTACGAAAAAGTTAGAAAAGAGCAGTACCTAGAAAAACCCCAAGTAGCTAGAAATTAAACACACTTCTAACCATAAGCAATGAATCAAAGAAATCACAGGGAAATTAGAAAATATTTCAAGTTGATTAGTAGTGAATTTTTTTTAAAAAATCAACATTTGTGGGATGCAGCTAAAAGTAGTGGTTAGAGGGAAATTTACGACTTTTAAGTGCTTATGTTAGAAAAAAATATAAAGGTCTAAAGTCAATGACCTAAGATTCCGATTCCACCTTAAAAAGCTAAGAGGAGGAGAGCCAAGTAAACCCAAAGTAAATGGAAGAAAGTAACTAGTAAACCTAAGGCCAGAAATCAAGTTAATAGGAAACCAACAGAGAAAATTAACAGGCTAAAAGTTGATTCTTTGAAAAGATCTGCTAGGGCTGATCAAGAAAAATAAAGTACAGAAATAGCCAACATGACAAATGAAAAACTGGTTAACCCTATATATATCATACAGACATCAAAAGGATAAACAGAGATGATAATAAAAAAACCATGCCATCAAATCAAACAACTCAGATGTAATGGGCAAATTCTTTGAAAAATTTACCAAAATCAACACAAGATGACACAAAATCTATTTGAATAACCCCACAGCTATCAATTATCACTAACCTTACCAAAAAGCAAACTCTAGGCTCAGATGGTTTCACTGGTAAATTCTATGACTCATTTGAGGAAAAAATAACACTAATTTTACATAAAGCACTTTTAGATAACAGAAGAGGAAATCCATCCCAAATTCTTTCATGAGGACAAAATAATTCTAATATCAAAATCATATAAAAACATTGCACCTAAAAAATATGGCAGACCAACATCTTTGATGTTGATTTGAACACAGGGGTTAGAGGCGCCAACCCCCTGCAGTCAAAAATCCACATGTAACTTTTCAACCCCCAAAAACTTAGAACTAAGAGCCCACTCTTAGTCAACTAATACATACTTTGTGAGTTACATATTATATACTGTATTCTTACAATAAAATCAGCTACAGGAAAAATGTTAAGAAAATATAAGGAACACAGATTTTCAGTATTGAAAAAAATATGTGGACCTTAACAGCTCAAACCTGTGTTCAAGTATCAACTATAGATGTAAAAATCCTTAACCAAATATATACAGTGGTATGCAAAAAAGATAACACACCATAATTAAGTAGGGCATTAAGTAGGGCTTAGATAAGGAATGCACTCTTGGTTTAACAGTAGAAAAATCAAACCTCAGGTTTTAGAACACCTCAATGAATTTCACTCATTTAAAGACTAGATCCAAAGACAATTCATACATAGACATGCATATATGTTACTTTAATTTAAAACATGGCATTGGGTTATCTCTGAACTCAAATTATGAATCCACTTTACTTGTTTATACTTTCCTATACTTAAAAATGAAAGTGTCATTGTCTAAAATGAATTTTAAAGAGACCATAAAATGAAAAAGGCAAAGCTACCCAATCTAAGTTTATAAAAACTCCCAAGGTCAATATAATACTTTGAAAAACTAAACCAAAATTTTCCTTTGAGGTCAAGGAAAGCAAGGTAAATATTTAAAAAAAAAAAAAAAAAAAAAAAAAAAAAAAAAAAAAAAAAAAAAAAAAAAAAAAAAAAAAAAAAAAAAAAAAAAAAAAAAAAAAAAAAAAAAAAAAAAAAAAAAAAAAAAAAAAAAAAAAAAAAAAAAAAAAAAAAAAAAAAAAAAAAAAAAAAAAAAACTCCCAGATTATGGCAGTAATGAAAAAAAAAAAAGAAAACAAGATTTTGTCTTGAAAGGAGGAAAAGGACTTGGTAATTACTTAAAGAAGGGAACATAGTAAAAAGGAGAGAATTCAGAAGCACTTTTCAATTTAACAAAGATTTAGTGACTAGAACAGGAGTAAAAAAGTTGTAAAGTTAGCCCTGGCTGGTGTAGCTCAGTGGTTTGAGCACCAGCCTGCAAACCAAAGGGTCACCTGTTTGATTCCCAGTCAGGGCACATGCCTGGGCTATGGGCCAGGTACCCAGTAGGAGGGTATGTGAGAGGCAACCATACATTGATGTTTCTCCCTCTTTTTCTCCCTCTCTCTCTCTCTAAAAATAAATAAAATCTTAAAAAGAGAGAAATGTAATAAAGTTAGAGCAGGGGAAAAAGACTGGACCGATAGAAATAAATGACAAAAAAGGGTGAGTTTTATAAAAGAAAAGGTTAATCCATTATGGTCCTTCCTAACTGCCTCTGGGGGGAGGAAAACTTGTTGACAGTCAACGACAATGTACTTTTACTGTTAAAAAAACAAAAGAGATTAAGCAAATATAGTAAACTGTTAGCAGGTAATAATTCTGATAAATAGGAGCATCTTGTATTAATCATCGTACTTTTCTAAAACTGTTGAATGGAAGAATCTGGACTCCTTTGAGTCAACAGAAACAATATTCTATTAATCTTTTTAGGTCTAAAAAAGTACAATCTAATTCCTTTTCACTACTGGAGAGTAAAGAACATGGACCTTTAATCAGAAAGTCATGAGTGAAATGTCTGTTCCATCATCTATTATGCCAGAATCATAGACTATTTCTAATGCGTAAGGAATAAAACTGAATTCAAAAGGATATTATGAGGATTAAAGAAAAGAGTGACTGGAACTAAGTATTCAGCAAATATTTCCTTCCCCAGATGGTTTTCCTTTATCCATAGGACTTCCTCTATTCTATCCCTCCCTGTAATTCCTTTTTCAAAGACTCTTGGCAATGTTTTCCCAAACTCTCTGCTAGTATACCAACCCAACTACCCACCACTAAAGATGTACATAACAGGAGTCAATACTTGTCTCCTGAAAGAAGTCAGTCAAAAAGAGCCACACACCATTTATAGGAAATAGCCAGAATAGGCAAAACAGGAAGTAAAAAGTTGCCAAGGACTGAGGGCAGGGAGATTGGAGAGTTGATGGTTAATGGTTATAAAATTTCTTTTTGGGGTGATGAAAATATTCTAAAATTGATTGTGGAGATGGCTGCACAATCTTGTGAATGTACTAAAATATCACTCAGTTATACACTTTAAAAGGGTACATGTTACAGTATGTGAACAATATCTCAATAGAACTGTTTAACTATAATGAAATACTAATACTGCATAAATTTCACTTTTATCATTCTGCTTAATAATCTTATCTACACAATCTACTGCTCATCAAATCAATTCCAAACCACTTTGCCCCATCTTAAATCCTGAAATAAGGCAGAATATAAATAAATAATGTAAACTACTTGCTGTCCTACAGCAAGTATGGCAATCATAACTGTCCTCTCTCCATCAAACATTGTAGAACTACTGCCTGACTTCACTTCATCAAAAAAATATTTATTGGGAATTATCAAATACTGTACGTGAGGTCATAACTTGGAGAGAAGGTAAACACAAAAGACACGCTAACATCCTAGAGCTTTCAATTTAGTTTATGTATCTTACAGTAATAAAATCTTCCTTCCCTTCCATCTACCATAACCTATTTATGCTTTTCCAAGGATATAGTCAAGTTCAGCTCCTTGATAAAACCATCCTCCAAATCCTACAGCCCTAATTAACCTCCCCAAACAACTGAACACTAATATATCATCCTTATTATTACACATACATTAGTTTTATCTCTGGAACTAAACTGTAATCCAAGTGTAAGATCACCCTAGTTTTCTGTATATACCATAGTATTGAGCATAGAACTGAAAATAGTCTAAGAGTTAAATAAGTAATTATGTTCAATATACTTGTATAACCATAGCTGCCATTAATTATGATGTCAACTATTTTTGCTATGTGCTTTATATTACTCTAACCTTTGTCATAACCCAGCATAATAGCTGGACTATCTTTGTTTACATAATATTGGAAAACTGCAGCTCAAGGAAGCCACTTCAAAGAAGTAGTAAAGCTAGATTTGAACTCAAGTATCTATAATCCTCCAAAGTCAATGTTCTTTTGTAGTCTCCCTTAAGCATGAGTAGTTGCAACCAAAATAAAACCAGAGAAAGACAGTATAGTTTATCATGCTAGCTACGTGATCTTTGGCAAGTAATTTATACTCTCTGTGTCAGTTTCATCTGTAATAGAGTAACAGTATCTAACTCAATAGGGTTAGGTATCAAATAAATTAACATATGTAAAGCAATTAGAACAGTTTCTGGTACACAGTATGTACTATATAACTACTAGCTACTACTTTTAGCTTCATAATTCACCATAATAGTCATCAAATATACTCTGTACTTCCATAAGTCTAGTTTATGATAGTTTATGGTTTTGTACTACCTGGAACATAAATACCAAAGTCAGTGTAGAATTCAAACACCTCCAGAATTCCATAGTCCGGCTCTAACATATCTTTTTAATTTACTTCAACTCAAGAAACACTGAGCATCTACCATATATCAGACTCTTTCACTACTTCCCTGTACCATATCAATCATTTCAATACTTTTCTGTAGCATATGAAACATTACTACTTCCTTGTATATCAAAGCTAACAACACAAATTCAACCTTTACTTTCTCCACCTCATTTTGTTTCCTCTCATGGTTCTCTCACCTGGTACACCAGCTTTACAACTGCCTATCAATCCTTTAGTCATCTTTGAAGGCCTACTTAAGTTATTATCTCTACCAGGAAGACTTTTTTTCATCTTCCCTGAAAAATATAAATGCTCCTGTAATTCAAGTTTCATTAATACCTTCCAGAGCATTTATCACATTGTCATAATTACTTGTACACATGTGAGCTTCCTAAAGGTAGGCACCATTTTCTATTCACCTCAATACTCCCCACAACAAAAAGTATTGCAAAAGTATTTATTTGCATAGTTGATGCTTACCAGATATTTACCAAAGACCAATTTCTCCAACTACAAACAAACACATGCATAAGCTATTTCCTTCCTTTCATATGTGTATATCATCATCTTCTAAAACAAATAAATGAGTGCAGCTCAAATTATTTAAATTATAATTCTGGTTCACTATTTAAAAAAAAAAACTGAAGAACCAGCCTCTCATATTACTGCATTAATAAATAGATCCTATTTTCCAAAATAGTCCATAATCGCAAAATTACTAGACCATTATATGTCTAACAAAAATCCTGTATTATTCACACCATCAAGTATTCCTTAAAAAAAAAAAAATCTGGTCTTTTGCATATTTAGATTGAACACAAATTTTAAGGGTTTTTGCACTTTTGGAAAAGAATGTTAATTCAAACTGCTAGTAAGTAACAGATCAAGTAGTAATTAAAATGAAATAATGAATTTAAGGCAACATAAAGAAAAATGGTCAACATATTTCTCCATACCAGCCCTCCTCCCTACAGTGGACACTCATTTTCTGCCAGCATGGAATCCCTATTCCTATTTGAAGGACCCACCAATGATTCAGGCTTGGCAGGAGGTAAAACTTCACATCCCATTACAGGAGAGAACTGACTTTGATCCATTCCCTTGCTGTCAGCTACTATACATTACACGATCTATGTCAAGCCATTCTGAGGTTAGGTAAGAACCTTTAATCTTGACAAGATGAAGAAATGGGTTAGAATTCATATGGCTAGTACCTAATTACAGCATCCTGCAGACCTTCTGCAGCATAACTTTGGTGGCAGACTGTTGTTATCTGGCCTCCCTTTTTCTCTGCTTTTGGGAGCCTGGTTCTCCAGCCTCATCAATTCTGTGCTCTATACCATAGCCTTTCAAGTAATTTGTTTGTGTTTGTGTGTTTGTTTGTTTATACTAGCTAGCGCCATTTTGTTGTTTGCATCCAAGATTTCTCACTGACACAGCAACAAGTTACATTTCTCTTACTTCTCAGAACCTTCCTATCAATTAATTATAAATTCTGTTCACTTAAATAAAAAAATCAAACATTTGTTTTTGTTGTTGCTATTTTTTAAGTAGCTTTCCTGACAACAAGGCAATCTAAAACAAGCAAGGCAGGTCCCTTATAAAGTCATTTTGGAAGCAATAAAATTTTCAACTAATCTTTTAAACAAACAACAAATTAACCAAAAAAGGCAAGGAAAAAAGTCCCAAAATGTCTCTCTCCTTTGCTCTGCTACTTCTACCATTTTTGATTATACAACAAAATTTTAAAATAAATACTTTCAGGCAGGAAACATACAAGCTTTTACTAAAACTCTATGCTTATTATATAAAATGCATCTAAACCCATCATACACTCCAGAGAGAACAATCTCTTTAGTTCTGTTTTTTTAAAGTTTCTACTTTCTAGTAACCCATGTGTTTCCCTTAATCTATATATTAAATCTTCTGAGTCTAACAAAAAAAATCTAACAGTCCTATATTATTTTTTCTTAAGTTAAAGTATTTCATTTCTGTGTTTTATGTAGTCATTTATGAGAGGACTGATTTTTTTAATGCATCAAATATTCCTTTTCAAATTGCAGCTTCAGAAATATGTATACCTTCATTTTAGTTATATGTAATTAAACATTTCCTCAACTGAACTGTCCTGAATTAACCACTAATTGTCAGTTTTATTGTGTTAGATATAATGTATATCCTTGCAGTATTCACACAGCTAATAAATAAGTCTATGTCATTTAACATGCACATGTTTCAAGTTAATCAAAGCAATTAAATTAGTCACTAATATATCTCTATATATTTATTTGTACTAAAAATTAGTTCTAAAAATAGATTATTTATATATTTATATACTTATATCCTAACATGCTTGAAAAACTGGATTAACAATTTAACAACCCTTGTTGAATATATCCCAGCTGGGGACAGTATAGCAGTGGACTCTGGAATTAAGACTGCTTCAACAATCAAATTCTAGCCCTGGCTGGTGTAGCTCAGTGGATTGAGCGCGGGCTGGGAACAAGGGTCCCGGTTCGATTTCCAGTCAGGGCACATGCCTGGGTTGCGGGCCAGGACCCCATGAGGGCCATGTGAGAGGCAACCATACATTGCTGTTTCTCTCCCTCTCTTTCTCCCTCCCTTCCCCTCTCTCTAAAAAAAATAAATAAAAATAAAAAATATTAAAAAAAAATCAAATTCTAGATTTATTACTTAATTGTATCCACTATTTACTTTAGCATGTTATTTAAGCTCTCTCTACCTCAGTTTCCTCATCTTTAAAAGTTACTTTATAGGGTTTCTAAAAAGGTTATAAACAATGATCTCAAAAGCAAAATTATTAAAGTACCTTGAAACGTCTCATTTGTACACATCCCATGTAAATAACTGAAATCCAAAACTAAAATAAATACATCTAAGATTTATATGCCTAAAACAATAAAAAGCATATTTCTTTATAAAGAGCATTCATTTTATGAAAATTTTCTCTAAACTTGGTTTAAAATGTTAGGGAACATAAAATTATAGTTTTCCTCATTTCTCATATAGTATGTGTTTGTACTACAACAAAAACATTAAAGAATTCTGATGCATGCGCTGCATCAGGCCTCAACCAAAATACCTTAACAAATAACATACATTATGTTATACCAACTACTAAGAAATTTCAACTACTATAGCTTATGAAGTGAACTCCAAATAAAATTTAAGAAAATTTGACAATGATGTCAATTAAAAATTAGGAATGCTTCTGAAAGACATTTCTCAACTCTGGACCTCTATTTCATTTGTAAAGTGTTTTAAATTATTTCTCAAACTCTCTTTCAGCTCCATAATTTAATGTGAGTCATTAGGCATTTCCCTTAATTCACAAAAAGTGTCGCAAGTACACATTAAATTCTATTTTTGTAGCCTTGAAGTAACTGAATTTGAAAAATGCTTATATAGAAGAAAAATGCTCCTCATTTAACTGACTACGCTCTAAAAGTTTAAATGAGCAAACGCTTGTATTTTACCACAGACCAATACTATATAGTTTATATTTTTAAATAATTTCAAAAACCAACCTTAAACTGAATTTTCCCCCTTTTAAGATTTTATCTTCCTTGTAGCAACCTCTAGTTCATTAACAGTAATTACTGTAACTTACAAACTCTTAAAGACACCCTTCACAAAGGACAAGAAGCCTTCAAGAAGAGAATGTTTAAAGACAGAATATTTAGCAGCAGAACAGATGGAAAAAATGTTTTTTTGAGGTATATTTTAGGGGTAGGGAAAAGAAGGAAAAGGGAAAAAGAATATATTTGACCATACATAGTCAAGGCTGTTCCTTTCCTGGTTACAAGGAGTAAACTCAAATCATTCTTGAATGAATCAACAGTTTGAAATGGTTCAGAAAAAAATTCTGAAAGAAAATTATTAAAATTCTGCAAAAATGGTCCTTTGGAAAAATTAGTATATTTGCTTTTTGCTCTGAATCATAGTATAATTCAACTATAAAGATTCCTTGTATATATTTTATGATCTAAAGGCCCACATAAAGGTATAGAATAAATAGCACATTATCCTATTCTGAAGAACCAAACTTAAAACATTAATCCACTAACATTACCTTATCTTGTTCTGTTACTAAATAATGTATGTATTTATAAGTGATTGGGAAGCTGTAAAGCACGATAATGTAGTATTATTACTTAACTGCTCTACTCTTGCCTCTTTATATCAGTGGCTATTACAGATCAGTAGTGTTATGAAAAAGGCGACAAGTTCCAACAGAATTATTGGGGAGTATTCAAATGCCTTTTTATGGAGGAATTTTGTTTCAAAATGCATATTGCTCATAGCTACATTTTAACCATTCCACACTTCTACCCCAGTCCAAGCATTTATCAGTTTCCACATGTTGGGGGGGGGGGAGGAGTCAAGGAAGAACACTGTGTAGAGGAAAATTTAGCCCTATTTTGAGCAAATTCTCCTCCTAAGCAAAAAGAAATGGGATGAGATAAGAGACTGGCTGTCAGCATGGCTGATCTCTCACCCCTTCAAGCCATATGTGCTCAATCATGCTTCTCACTGTGATATTCAGGAAGCCATATCACATATGCAAGATTTTTTATAAGAAGGAACATTAATATTCAATCTTTTGTTTTCTCTTTAAATTATTAGCTTCAATGTATAAACTACAGGGATACTTGCCGAATTCCCCCCTTCATTCCTGAAGTTCCTGTATTTTTAACTTCCTGTAGAATATTTCCAATTATGGATCATGATTCCAAAATCTATAATGTATTTCAATTTTACTCAGCTTCTTAAAACCAATGTCCTTATTGTTCCACTCAAATTCACAACCTTGAAATACTCACTGATGCCTATTTACAATCCACTAGAATCAACTGCCAAGTCTTAGTTACACAACTCCACTGTGCAAAGAAATGAAGTAGGCAAAGCACTGCAGGAGATACAAAAAGCAC
Organism: Micronycteris hirsuta; assembly: GCA_004026765.1. Taxonomy (NCBI): domain Eukaryota; kingdom Metazoa; phylum Chordata; class Mammalia; order Chiroptera; family Phyllostomidae; genus Micronycteris; species Micronycteris hirsuta. The sequence continues at coordinate 42,257 of PVJI01002635.1, read as the reverse complement.
GACACTGTGTTCCTTTCCTTAAAATCTTCAATTCAATAATAAAGGGAGCTCATAATCAAAATAATTACCATGTATTGAGCTCTTACTATGTGCCAATCACTGTGCTGAGCCACTTCCATTATCTCAAAAAAAAAAAAAAAAAGTTAGATACTATGATGTCCAAATAACAGATGGAAAAAGTAAGACCTGCAGAATTCAGAGGGTACAGCTTCAGGTCATCCTAAATGGTAGAGCTTGAACTGAAAAACAACTAGGACTACAAAGACCTTGCCGCCCATAAATAAACAATACAAAACAATGCCATAAGAAAGTACAAACTAAAGTAGCAACCTTTCCCAAATTCTCTCTCCTGCTCCATTCCCACTGACAATACCCTGTATTTCAGCTGTCGCTGCAAAACCAATACTTACAGGACTTCTTAAAAATATCTAGGAAGCCTATTTAAATGAATATTCCACAGCCCAATCCTTGAAATCCTGAGTCACTGGGTATGGGTATTTCTGAAGCAGTTTTTTAAACCAGACCCCTAATTCTTGCTCATTCATTCAACAAAGATTTAAGTTCCTACTCTGAGCCAAGTTTCACAATTGCATCCTAAACACCTCTTTTACATCTGATCCTAAAATATTCTGAAATCCCTATTTTCAAAATTTTACTCCTCTCTGAGGAGATTTTTATTATTTATCAAGTAAAATTATTTTGAATCAAAGCTTTGCCTGGGTACACAATAAGTATTCAATAAATGTTAGTACCTTTTCACATTCTAGTCTGCATTATGTTATTATGGAGTCCTCAATTCATAAGGCAGGGAGGTGGTACAACACATGCTAAGAGGGCTACAGACAAGAACCAGTTGCTCTACCCTTTCTGCTATATGTGCTTTACCTTCTCCTGCATCCTTTCAAACCCTTAAAAGGAGAGCTCATATCCTACCTTCACTAAATGTTCCTTGACTCTTCATGACAATGGTCTCATTCTTCCCTCACAACCTACGGAATAGCTATTACTGTCAGAAAAATATCTTAACATTTGATTAATGTAGTCTTCCACCATCCTGTTTAAAAATGATTTTTAACTCTTGTCTCATTAAGATTCTTGAGAGTAGACTGTATTATGCATTTTCATTATATTTCCAAGTGTGCCTGCCTGCTGCTAAGAATACACACATAATTCTGGATAAATATTAGCTGTTATTACCTGATGAAACCTTTTTTCTGTTTCTCTCTTTCTCCTCTATTTTATAAGAGAGTAAATTTTTTCTGGAGAATAAATTTAAGTTACAAGGAAACAAGGCTAGGAATCCACATATTCAAGAAAAAAAAAATCCTAAGTCAGGAAGATTTACTGTGCATTTAGGAGAAACACACAGTAATGTTTCTCTAATTAATTAAAACAAATGCATAGTGCTAGGGTTTGTAAAGATTAAACAAGAAAAAATAGTGTTAACATTACTAATAGAAATACAGTACACAGTTATGAAAAGGGGCTGAGTCCCCATGCTGCAATAGAGAAAACATAGGACTTAGGACAAAACAACTGAAGTAAAAATAGCAACCCTCGCCAGCTGCTAACTACATGACATTTAAAAAGTAATTTCAATTTTCTAATCCAGTTTTCTCACTTGTAAAATGAGATTAAAAAAAAAATAGCTGTCACAAGATTAAATGAGATAAGGTAAATAAAAAGCCTGGCCCGTGCATCTACTGGTGGATCTTTCCCTTCTATGCTTAAAAATAAAATTTCTGAACTATATTTTACAGTAAGGCTGAAAAGGTCATTAGATACAAGATATACTCAATCCAAAATCAATGTTTCAACACAAAATAGAAAAAGAAAGGAGAAAGAGATTTTAGGAAAATCTAAAGAAGACTCTAACTTCTCAAAAGAAACATGTCTGTTACACTTACTTCAAACAGCATGCAAAATATGACCAATGAAGAAATAAAAATTTTAATAAACTTTTTGGGGTAATAAGATATTGTGAATGTTTCTTCCCTTGGAGATGGCTGGAGAAATAAACAGCATTATAAATATTATATACAGAATTTACGTAAGAAACAAACTTTCTTATGTTTTCCCCCATGCACTCAGCCCTTCCCCTCTGCTTTCAAGATCCCATATATCCTCATTGCTAGAATGTGACTACAAGGATGAATAAAATCACCTCTTCATCCACTGACTCCAACAAAATACTTGTTTACATTTTAAGATTGCTCAGAAGTTTAAGTCAAGTAGGGAAATTCCTTAATCCATTCTAGATCTGAATATATCCAAGAGTTCTATTTACAGTAAGGCTATATTAACCTCTGCTATCATAGTCAATGGAAATAGTTTACCAAAGCAGTATGCATAAGGGAAAAAAAGAAAGTCATAAAGGGGAAAAAGAAATTTCACAATGCAAAGCTCTGTAACCAAGCCACAACTAATAAAAGTACATAAGAAGCTCTTTTATTTGGCTTGAATGTTAAAGGAATTTGAGTGAAAACATGCAAAAAAATATGTAACAGGATAATTTTAACTGTTACGATGTGTTTAAAAGTACTTCAAAAAATAAAATGTTTTCCTCACCACTGGTATTAGGTTTAAGCTAATTTAGTTCTTAAGCAACCAGCTCTATCAATGAGAATCTTTGTGGCCAAATTTTATTCTACAGCACTATTCTACTATCGACCAAAAAAAAAAAAGTGTGGATATGGTATCAACATGAAAGAATATTTCTTTCTAAATTCTTTTCAAAAGAAGTTATTTCCTTTTATGATCTGAGCTTAGATGATTCTTCATCTTATATTGAGATAAAAGATCTTTGCTGAAGGACCTTAAATTCCGGAATTAAGCATGTTTCCTAACTCTTAGAGCTCTTCTTATCTAAGACCACCAAGCTTCATAGATAGCTACTTTTTTCAGTCACCTTTCCCTAACATATAATGAAATGGAATGAGCAACCTGATTACGGTTTTCATTTTTCACTGACATTGAGTGAGTAACTGCAATTAGATAAGATATGAATGCATTCTCTAAAGCACAAGAACACAGAAATTACAGGTGCACAATTTCCATCTGGAGACCACAGTATTCTGGAACATAAAACTCAATTCTATTAAGGCTTTAATCAGAGATACTTATCCCAGGTCCAATCTCAATGAGCTGTGTATCCTCTATATGCTAATAAGGAGTTGTATGTATATGTAACTGAAAGATCAAAATAAATGGATCTCTAGAGATGGAAGTTCAGATTAGGATAGATGGTAAAAGAAAGTGATGGGCAATGAAGAATCCTAATCAGTTCCATTCAAATCATAGTTAAGTGTCCAGTTAACAACCTCTCCTTGCAAGGTAAAACTAATCATGGAAAATGTAATAATGTAGTAATAACTGAAATATTAAAACAAAAATAACCTAAATATAGATTGAACTCCTCTCCCCACACCTCCAGGTCACAGGTGTTTTAAATTCAAGGTTGCCCTATCAAAAAGGTCACTTAAGGACAGTTAGCCTCAATGAAATACCTGTATACTAATTTAAAAATAATCAAAACTGTATTTCAAAAGGGAAAAAAATAAAGTGAGAAAAAAATAATATCCTATTTAAAATGTTATTTATTAGGGTGACAATTACCTACACTAATTTTATTGACAACCCAATAATTTCTAAAGCATAAAATATTAATTATGTAGCAGTATTTTTCACTTTAACAAAACAGACTTGAAAATTCCTTCTCAGTCAAGCCAAATCTAATTTTAAAACTAACCCAAAACATAAAAATATTCACCAATTTGACTAAGAATGGAGGGGGAAAAATACTGGTTCCGGGAAGTGAGACTGGATTAAGAAAAAAATTAATAAATTGTCCAACAAAAAAACATACACAGAGGTTCCAAAGCTAAACTAGGCTAATTTTTCCCAAGGGATAATTTTAATAGATCTTTTGTTTCCCTATGCATAGCTGGGATTTTAGAAACAGTCTAACTAGCACGAAGTTAGAGAAATTTTACAGAGGGCAAATAGAGGAGCATCCTTTAATAGTTTGTCCAATAATAAGGGTGGGGGAGATGAAGGCGGGCAATCCACCTATTCCAACCTCTCTCCCCCAAAATTGGATTTATTATTACATCTGTTAATTCCCAAAATACCCCGGAATTAACAGATGTAATAATAAATCAGCACAGGACACATCCACAAAAAGAAAACACTTCCGATATTGTAACATCAAGCAGTCATTCTACATTTCAAAATATAGACATTATTTTCCGTGCAACTCTAAAGTGTGGTATAACTCTCTAAAATGCCTTACGAAAGGAAAAACCACTTTAACGCCATTCCATACTTTAGTAAACTACACTACAGATCTATTAGAAACAACTCCTTGCAAAGCAAGCACATCCCCTTAAACTCTGTATCTTCCTTCTGGTTTTAAGATACCGTCACTGAATGAACGTGCACAGCTTAAAATTATTTTCCTGGGTGCTTCCCTTCCTCCTTCCCCGTAGAGCACAAATGTATTTTTTAACTTTATATAAATCGACATCTAGCACCAGCAACTCAATCTATTTCAAATCAGCTTAATTTTGAAAGTTCTAATAAGATGAACTCAGGTTGGAAACGAGAAACTACCTTATAAGGGTATAAAAGACTGAAAGCAGGAAGCGGCTTTGACAAAACTAAGGAAGTTGCTGCGCGCTTGCTCATTGGGGGACTTTTTTAAGGCAACAGAAGTAACACATGACATTTCTCAAATTAAAATGTGACTTGGTTCACCGGTTAAAACGCAGTGTAAGATGGAAAACACCGGTAGTTAAAAAGGAAGAGGAGGTGGGTAGCTAAATGAAAGCCCCGATTTAGGTTCCCATTTTCAGAGTCTGATTCTTCCCATTCTCCCGCCCACACCCTGGGCAGGGTTGTCACAGCAATCTTGCAAAACCTACCGGGAGAGCTTCTCGTTTCTCTCTCCGCTGTCAAGCTAGTGCCCGCGGTCCAGCCCCTAAGTCCCCAAACCCACGAGCAGGACGGGGCACAAAGAGAAAAGGCAGCCGGGTGCCGGCTCCGCGACCACCCCACCACGTCCGCGCGCCCCGGGGTGGCGACCGTAGCACAGCTCCTAAGACAGCGCTGCCCACCGCGGTGGGGGAAGGGCCTGGAGGGGTAGCGCGGAGAAATCCTTTCGGGTCGGGGGGCGGTTCTCGGCCCCAGCGCACCCGCCCAAGTCCCAGAGAATGAAACCAGGGAAAGAGGGAGGCCCTGTTTCTTGGGCCCCACCCCTCGTAACCCGCCGGAGCTAGGACTGACACCGCAGGCTGCGGCACCTGGCCGCACCATTCATCCCCAGACTTCCTCCCTCCCCCGCCATTTTCCTACCCCAGCCTCAGTTTCCCCATACCATCCCTCGAGCCCCCTTACCCGGTGCCACAGTCCACCACACAGGCCGGCAGCCGTCCCGCCATCTTCCTCCTCGCCTGCTGCTGCCGCTGCCGCCGTCTGCTCCGTACTGGTTGTGGTCGTGGATTGGCGGCGGGAGATAGGAGCTATCTGACCATCCACAGCCAGGCCGTGCTCTGCGTCTGTGGGGAAGCCGGGAAGCTGAAGCAGTAGCGAGAAAGAAGCAAGCTCGGTCAGCGGCTCCCACTTCCGCAACCCAGGCGGGCAGGCAGTCCCCGCCCTGCCCCGCCGCGGCCTCCACCCCCTCCTTCTCCCCTCCTCCTCACTCCTGCCCCCACCCTACAACTTCTTCCCCTCGCGCCGCCTTTCCCGGGGAAGCCAAGATGGCCGCCGGCGCCGACGCCCTGGCCAGGCCTGACCCAGGCAGCAAGCGCTCCCCCTTCCGGCTCAGAGCGGGAGGGGCGAGAGGGCATGCGCAATGAGGTGCTGTCGCCGGAGGCCGCTCCCATCCCTACGTTCCTGAAATCCTCTTCGGGTTTTCCTACTGTGTAGGGGCGGAGAAGTCAGCCCGAGCCTTCAACCCTGAAGCTGAAGAGGGCTTTAGTTTCAGTTACCTGGGGAAGGAATGGAGCCGTGTCCCGCAGCCACGAATGTCTTCTCCCGTGCCCCGGGGAAGACGGCCTAGTTGAAAACGTTGTCATCGCCACACAACCAGTCGCATAACTTGAGTGCTGCTTGTCTGGCTGGTAAAGAGCGATAGCAGACCGGCGGTGAGCAGTCCAGGGACGGATGAACAAAAGCTTTGGACCGCGGCTCATACGCCTTTGTGCCCCGGTTTTATTCAGGTTCACTGGTGCATTGTTAAAGCATTGCACATTACCGTCGTTCCAACCTGTTTAGTTGTGTAGGCCCTCCACAGAGCATGCCTCTGCCCAGAAGGCAGGCAAGCCTCTGGGGAATATCCGCGAGTACTATACATGATATACAAAAATAGGCCTTTATTCAAAGCTTTTGGATGATGACAGAGATTTTCCTGTGGAGTAGCTTAAGATGATACTATTCTACTAGTGGGATTATACCAAGGATTAAGTACCAAAAAATTTAATTAAAAAAAAAAAAAGTTAAAAACTGGAAAGCCTAGAAGGATGGCTTTCAAACTTAAGTGTGTATCAGAATTATCTGGAAGGCCTAGTCAAATATAGTTTGCTGGGCCACACCCGCCGGAGTTTTCTGATTAGGTGATTTGGAGTGGGACCAGGTGATGGTCTGGAACTCCACCTGGGGAAACTACTGTAGGAGTTTAATAACTTTCCTCTCCACCAGGCTTATCTTCTGATAAACCTTGCTTATATGAGGCTATATAAAAATATCTTTCCTGAAAAAGGATGTCTAAATTCACTCCAGAAGATTACGTAGTGTGGTATTAGACTGGCCTGGGGATGGAATGTAGGTTTTTCATTCATTTGACTAAAAAAAATATTGTTCACCTACTCTATTATGGATGAAAAGACTATGCTGACTCTGAATATGCAATAGGCGCAAAGTGGTAAGGTCTCTTCTTTTGTAGGGTGCACACTTTGGCGGGGAAACATACAAATTGTGTTAAGAATAAAAGCAGAGAGCAAGGGGCCATGAGAAATGCGGATGTCATGTGGGGTCGGAGAATGTCAGGGAGATAATATCAGGGTAGGGAAGGCTTCTCTGACAATATGAGACTTAAAAGCTGAGGGCTGACAGATAGTAGGAATTAGGGGAAAGGGCAAAGAAAACGGGGTGGGGGGGGGGGCTCCAGGTAGAGGGAACAGCAAGCATCAAGGTGCTGAGGTAGGAAAGAGCTTGGCTTCTTCCACAAATTGGAAGACCCAAGTCATCATAGTGAAGTGAGCGAGGGAAGATGCAAAGGGAGGTGAAGTCTGAGAAATAAGGAAGAAGCAAACAATCCAAGGGTTTGTAGACTTTTCTAGCCATCTTAAAGTTTAGCCTCAAAGCAACTTGGAAGCCATCAAAGAGATTTAAGCAAGGATATGTTGTGGCTGCTTTATAGGGAATGGATCCCACAAAGTAAAGAGTGAAGTGAATGGTCTCTATTCTACAATGTGTACTGTAGTTCAGGGAAAGATACTGGGATTCTTTGCGGCCTTGTCCACCGTCCAGTATGTAAGCTCATTGGGGAGAGCAGATGCCTACAGATTGGCTCTGACAGAAGAGGGATATGTGGCTTGGTTGGGGTAGAGGAAATGGTTGTTTCCAGCATTACAGGTGTAAATCAGGACTGAAGGGATCCTACCAAAGGGGACCCAAGGACAGAGGTAAGGGACTTGAACAGGTCACTCAGGGAAGCCCACATTGGTAAATCCTCAAGATGACAGCCCACATGCTGGCATTTGCTGGGTTGTCATGAAAGTTCTGTCAACAAGGGTCAGAAACGGATGCTCGCAGGATCCAGGCAGGTGACATCATGAGTGAAGAGGGCCAGGGGGAGAGTAAGGCAATCTGGAGAACCCACATCCTGACCAAAGACAGTAGAAAATTCCCTTTGCAGGAATGCAGGCCCAGTGTTGCCAGAGCCTCCTTTTTTTCAAGGAAAGTCGGAAATCTGTATTGTTATCTGTTGGTAACAAATTCTTGGCAGGCTAGATCGGACCTGTGGGTTGCAAGTTTTCAACTTGTGATTTGAAAGGCCATTTAACGTTTATTTGTGCACTGCATTCAAATATGAAGCTCATGTTGGTGCTAGGTACTGTATCTCATTTTGCAGGCATGAGGAAACCAGCCATCATTGCCTCTTTCACATAGTCAAGACTGTCCTTTGTCTGTAAAGGCTGTGACTGTTAGAAGCATTTGGAATCTTCCAATACTTGTTAGAAGTGTTATTTTGTGCATGTTCCTCATAATTTGTCTACCCAAACCCCTTGCTTGCTTAACACCCCTTCTACTTCCTGCTTGCTAGATGCCAAATTGGTCAGCCTCTGTACTGCTGTGGTGGCTCAGCCTTCCTCTGTGCAGAGCCTTCAGATGCTCATCCGGCCAAAGCATTTTTGACCTCTGTTTGCATACATCCTCTTCCTGCTAACCCTTCTCCAAATACAGAGAAGCAGAGAATGTCAGAGCTGGAAGGCATCTTAAAGGTTATTTCATTTGCCCTGGCTGGTGTGGCTCAGTGGGTTGAGCTCTGAAGCCAAAAGGTCACAGGTTCGTTTCCCAGTCAGGGCGCATGCCTGAGTCTCAGGCCAGGTTCTCAGCTGGGGCCTGCAAGAGGCAGCCAATTGATGTTTCTCTCACACATCGATGTTTTTCTCCCTCTCTTTCTCTCACCCTTCCCCTCTCTCTAAAAATAAATAAATAAAATCTTAAAAAAAAAAAAGATCATCTCGTTACATTTGAAAAGGAAAGCAATAGTGGATGGGTGGGGTTTGTTTGACTGCTCTACATCCATTACTCCCTAATAGCATCCTGATTCCCTTTTAGCTCAGGTCAACCAAGGTGCTTGGTTCTTGTTGGTTGTCAAGCCTAGTTTCAAACCTTTGAAACATTTGTGAGCCTTGCCATATCCTTCCAATAAGCCCCCCTTTTTAAAGTTAGTAGTAATCATTGTCTATTACTTGCATCAAATTTAAAGACTCTAAATGTTAAAGAAGCACAGAGTTTAAGTGATTTTTCCTATTGGAGAAGCTAGGGAGCAGAGTCCAGATCAAAACCCAGTTCTGACACCTTTTCAGTGCTCTTTAGTTGTAATACCAAACCCAGTTCTGACACCTTTTCAGTGCTCTTTAGTTGTAATGCCACAAGCATTGTTTAATTTTGACCGATGTACTGGTCACCAGTTACCATGAAATTTCCTAGGGTTTTCATTCCTGCGCTTTAAAGCCAACTTAATCAATGCTTCTTAAAATTTCCAAGAAATTCACATGTCACTCAATCTCCATTATTTTAAAATGAGAGATATTTTTTAAAATCACTTAAGTGCTGCCCTGGCCAGGTGGCTCAGTTGGCTGGACTGTTGTCTTGTGCACCAAAAGGTTGCGGGTTCAATCCTTGGTGAGGGAACATGCCTGGGTTGTGGGTTTGATCCTCGGTAGGGGCATGTAGAAGGCAACTGATCGACATTTCTCTCTCTCTCTCTCCCTCTGTCAAATCAATAAACATATCCTCAGGTGAGGATTTAAAAACATCAATTTAGGTACTCTCTGTAGGGATGACTATTTGAAAATTGAGAGACTAATCAAATCCACAGAGAGCATTTATTAAGGGCAAATAAATAAATGGTCAAGATGTCCATGCAGCCTAGTGGCCAGGGTTGTGGCTTTAGAGAGCCTCCTATTTTGTTATGTTTTACTGTTAATCATGTCTTTCTCGCTTTTTTAGATATTTATAAGTTTCCATCATTTGACAGTGGTCCCTAAACAAATATTTGATTTTTCTTAATTACTATCTTTGTTCTACAACAGACTTTATGTATTATAAGAACTTAAACTTAAACTTGACAATTACTTTCTCCCCTCTTTAGAGGTAGGTGAACCTGGCTTCTCCCTTCTCAAGTCATGTGATCTTAGACAACTAACTTAGTGTGTAAAAGGAGCACTGAACTTGGGGCCAAAAGACTCAAGTTAAGTATGAGTTCTTTAATCTTTCTTCATGTATAAAATGAGCAGAAATATATAACCTAGGATGTTGTAAAGCTTGAATTTTTAAAAAGAATATTATAAATTACAGCATGATCTTATGGACAGATCAAAAGAAATACAGTATAATTATAAAGTAATGACTCCGTTACTTAAACATACAGACTTGAACATCCAAAACCAAGTCTTCCTCTTCACAGAAGTTATCTAGGGCCTGTGTGGCTACTCTTTTAACGCTGCTATTGTGCAAAATAGTTTTGGAAGGTCTTCTTCAGACTTGCCTTTGGAGCGTGTAGCACATTCTTTTAAATAATTTTCATTGTTGGCAAATCATGGCCCTTTGTGGGTAGATTTGACTTTTGAAATTGGCCAACAGTCATTTTTTTCAGAGCCAAGTCCAGTGAATAAAATGGCTGATCAACTAGGGCTGTGTTTTTTGATGAAAAGCTTTACATTACTATAAAGTAATACAACTGGTTTTCGTATTATCAACTGCTTCTGACCATGGTTCTAAAAAGGAAGTTCTAAAAAGATTGTACTCAATGGCTACATACATTCTCTGGCATAAAAATATTATATTCATTATATGTTTAGTTTCAAATGAAATATATTTCATATAGTAATAATAGCTGTACAGTGTTTAAAATGAGGTGAAATTTGGTGGGATATCTCTCTTGTCTTCCCACCACCTGCAAAATAAAATAGTGTATTTAAAATACAACTCTCAAAGAAAGATTGAGACAGAAAATAAAATGATTCCACATGTACACCTCACATTACATATAAAAACAAATTCCAGATGAACTACAAATCTTAAATGTAGCTTAAAATCCATACCCTTCATTGTGGCCCATTAAACCCTCATGTTTTGGTGCTGCCCCCTCTCTAACTTGTCTCCTCCTTTCCCAGATGCATTAGCTACATCAGACTTCTTGCTCTTCTTCACACACACCAAGGCCTTTTCTACCTGCATCCTCTCCCTGTACTTTCTCCCTAATCATTATTTATTCCTGAGTCAGTTTAAACTTCACCTCCTCAGAGATGCTTTCCCTGACCACCCAAACGGAAGCAGCCTGCCTCACACTACTATGCCACTATGTTTTCATTTTTCATTCTCTGTTGAAATGCTTGGGTTATTTATTGGTTCATTTGTTTGTTGTCCGTCTTTCCCAACCAGAAAATGTACCCACTAGAATTTGAAGAGGACCTAGCACATAATAACTGCTCAATAAATATTTGTTGAATGACTGAATATAATAATAAAAACAAAACTATAAATATATGAGGAGGAAATTTAAGAAAATATTTATATGATCTACAAGTGGAGGAGACTTTCTTAAATAAAAATAGAAACTCATAGCCATTAATGGAAAGATTTAGTTACATAAATGATTAAATTTCCATTGTCTAAAGATTTTTAAAATTATAGAATAAAAGAAAATATTCCCATCACATATAACAAAGGTTAATATCCCTAATAGTTAAAAAAAATAAGAAAAAGGCAAACATTCCAACAGAAACAGTGGTAAAGCATATTAACACAAATTCCCTACAGAGGAAAATTAAACAGATAATTAACATAGAAAAAGAGGCTTTTCATTGCTGGTAGTAAGGGAACTACAAATTAGACAATGACAGACATTTTTCACCCATTATTCACATTTAAAAGAAGGGAAAACTACCCAGTGCTGATAGTTGTGCAGGAAAATGGACATGTGCCCACCCTGTTCCTGAGAATGTGAATTGCTAAAACCTCTTGCAAGGTTAACCATCAATACCTACAAAAAGTTAAAAGTTATATATGTTCATCTTAGAAATCCCATTTGGGTGACTCCTAAAAAAAATAAAAGTACTGGGTTATGAAGGGAGAAAAGATTATGATCATGAAGAATTATTTAAAAATTTGTAAATTCGGAAATACATTCTTTATTTCAAGGGCCTCTATGACCAAGTATATCTCGAGGTTCTTTTAACTTAGAAGTGGGGTGTGGATGTCGGGGGCACTCTCAGTCTCTTACCACATGTCTGTTTTAACTGCAAGGATGTGAAGCAGAGGTTATTTATGCTTTCTCCTTAATAACAGCACCTGGATTTTATGCAGCTACATAGATGCCCAACTGAAAGACTACATTTCTCAATCTCGTTTTGAGGCACGTGTGGCTGAGTGATTAAGTTATGGCCAATGAAATTCAAGTAGAAGTAGTTGAGTGGAACTTCTGGAAAATATTTTTAAAGAAGGTTGACTCAGGAAGAGTGCCATTTCAGTTTTCTGTTCTCTGAGTTTCTTCCTGCCTGAAACACAGATAAGGTGATTAGATTTTCTCAAACATTATGGATTATTAATTCACCTTGAGACTAGAAGCTATGTCCTAAAGAAAGTGGATCAGAAAAATAGGAACTCAGGTCCCTAATGACCCTGAAGTGCCCTATAAAAGCCCTAGACCACCCACTTCCAGACTTATTTTACATGATGGAAAAATAAACCCTAAGTGTTTAAGCCAGTGTAATTGGCATTTTCAGTTATACAGAGCTGAATCTAATTCTAATTGATAGTAGCATGATATGTAAAATTGAAAAAGCAAGTTGCTGAGTAATATCAGAAGAATATAAATGTGAGTGCTTATAGGGGATAGGCCAGAAATATAGAAGGGTGGATTAGTGAAGGTGTAAATAATAGGAAATGGACATTGGAAAGCCTGTGCAGCATCAATAATATTATTATCATATAAGCATGTGGGTTCAGGTCTTCCAGTTTTCATGTTAAATTTCTGTAATATTTTGCAAATAAAGCATTTTCTCTGATATATCTAGACTGCAGGCCATCAGTTTGTGATCTTTGATTTGTAGTGTGATCTAATATTTGGAAAAAATACAGAAAGGAGGGGAGTAAAGGAGGGGAAAAGGAAGGATGGGCCCGATATGTATATATTTATATGTGGCATAAACAGAGATGATATGGACAGTTGTGTGTGAAACAAGGGGAAACCTAAGAGGAGATAAGATTAAAGGGGAAGATTATTCACTTTTTTGCTATAACTGTATTTTCTGTCTTGTTACAATAAACACACATTAATTTTGTAATTTAAAAAATCTAGTAGGATAGGAAAGAAATTTCTAAGTTACCTGGAGTGGAAATACAGTACCAATGCCACAACATAATCAAAGAAAGCTTTTAGGATAATTCAGTCTGACCAAGTTTAACCTGTCTTAGGAGGGCATCATTAATTTGAGTATTAATATCTAAAACTAGAGGGAAAAAAAAACAGATGTGAGAGGGAAGACGCAAAGATGCTATAGGTTGCAGTGACATTTTTATGTGTAAATAAACTGCAAGCCATATATAAACACATGTGCTTGCCAATAGTATTTAAAAGTGTTATAGGAAATGCTACCTTGATCATTTTTGAAATAAAAGATAAAAACAAGTACATTTTGTTTACAAACTGAATTTATTAGAGTGACATTTGTTAATAAAATTATATAGATTTCAGGGGTACAATTCCACAATTCATCATCTACATATTGTACTGTGTTTTCACCATATAAAGCCAAGTCTCCTTCCATCATCATTTATTCCCCCCTCCCCTCGTCTACCTCCCCCCACACTCCTTTTCCTCTGGTGATCACCACACTGCTGTCTGCGTCTATGAGGCTGTTTTTTTTGTTTTTGTTTTTGTTTTTTTTGGCTTAATCCCTTCAGCTTTTTCACCTAGCCTCCTTACATACTCCACTCTGACAGCTAGTAGCCTGTTCTCTATTTTGAGTCTGTTTCCATTTCGTTTGTTAGTTTATTGTTTTGTTCATTAGATTCCACATTTAAGTGAAGTCATATGGTACTTGTAGTTCTCTGACTGGCTTATTTTACTTAGCATAATACTCTCCATGTTCACCCATGCTGTTGCAAAGGGTAAGATTTCCTTCTTTTTTATGACAGAGTAGCATTCCATTGTGTAAATGTACCTCAGCTTTTTTATCCACTCATCTACTGATTGACACTTTGTCTGCTTCTAAATCTTGGCTATTGTAAACAATGCTGCAATGAACATAGAAGTGCATATATTCTTTCAAATTAGTGTTTTGAGTTTCTTTGGATACATCCCCATAAGTGGAATTGCTAGGTCTTAAGACAGTTCTATTTTTAATTTTTTGAGGTAACTCCATACTACTTTTCACAGTGGTTCCACCGGTCTGTATCCCCACCAACAGTGCAAAAGTGTTCCCCTTTCTCCACATCTTTGCCAACACTTATTTGTTGTGCATTCTTTTTTTTTAAATTACTTTATTGTTGTTCAATTACAGTTGTCTGCATCCTCTCCCCTCCCCTCCCCCCCACCCTGTCCCCTCCAAACCCTGTTGTGCATTCTTAATTCTTTGAAATTACAATGTGGCCCAATGCATACATTGCATTTAGTTTAACATATCTTGTTGGTTTTTACTAAAACTGGTTTTAGTTTTACAGCAGCTCAGATTTTTAAATATTCATTGATTTTTTACTATTTCTGTCTCAGGCTTTGCCATTCTCCTTAAAACACACATTTGAAAAATGTTCAGGCTTCTCATCTCAATCTGAAACTGTATATTTGGTTCCAGTAAATGACAAGGAACTAGATTGTGAACACATTTTTTTCTGATACATCTTTTATTTATATCCTTTGATAAATTTGACAACCTGTGACAGTTCTCACATTTCTGGAACAAGTCTCCCGGTTACAAAAGAAGCTAATAATGATAACATGATAATAAATTATTAGACTATCTTGGGTTCATCCGAAACAAAGCTTTCTCTTCTTGCTCCACCCTCCTCCAAGCCCCTGATGCATATCATGTGCCATAGCTGCATTTATGCCTGGAGTATTATGATCTGTAAATAGCAGTCAATTGCTCTCACATTGTATCAGTGTTTTTTTTAAATAGAATAATAATTTTTCAGAAAGACTTAATAACTCCCCTCATTTAGCTACTGAAGAAATAGGTACAGAGAAATAAGTGACTTATTTAAGATTTCACAAAAAACTATTGGAGTACTTCTACTTAAATATATCTCTAGAGATTCATAGAAGATAAAAGTTACATTGAAAATTCACACAATTCTTGTGGACTATAACAAATTTAATGATGTTACAGAGCCCGACATAATGTCCTACTGGTCAAGACACTTGGTAGTAAATGAAAGAATGCAAACTGAAACCAGCTTAAAGTTAAAAAGGACTTTTTTCCTTTAAAGTGGGTGGAGCTCAAAGTGTAAATTCCAAGGGGTAAGTTGGGTTCAGACTTAACTGGATGCTGATTAAAAATATCATTAGAATCTGCCTTTCTCTTGACTTTGTTTACCACTGTGTCCACTTCATTCTCAGGCAGCTTTACTCACAGAGTGGCAAAAACAGCTTATGTTCTAATCCAAGTGCAGAGAATACATCTTTCTCTTTGGTACCAACAAAGAATTGGGAGTAATTCCCATTAGCTGCCTGGGATCAGGATCCTTCCTGAGCACTTCACTGTGACTCCAGTTGGCTAAGCCTGGGTCACATGCCCACCCCCAGGTCCACCAGTCACACCCAAGAGAACCACACGGACAGAAAGTGCAGGAGGGGTAGTCACAAGCGGGAAAAAATAAGTGCTTATTACCTGAAAAGAGGTAATGAATGTTAAGGCAGGTAAAAACAAGTGCAGTTCATTAAAAAATTCCAGTTATGTTGAATTGTAAATCTACAAAATGAAGTTAATTCTTGCTTAGTGAGTGGTTGGGGGTTCATGAGATTTTCATTTGAAAAATACTACCAACACTAAATAAGAGAATGCTGTATAAGCAGAAAAAATAGAAATACGTTGAAAAACATTGTTGACTTTGCCAACAAAATATGCATTGCATGTGTCTGTTTATATTGTCAGTCCATAAATGATCACAAAGGCAAATGAAAAATAAAAACATTGGACATCTGCCAGACATTACATTAAATGCTTAATGATCTCTTCAGTCCTGCACTAGGAAAGCAGTCATTATATTTTTGCAGTAACATTTGTTTATTTTGGTTTCTAATTCATCTCAAAGGCTGATGAACTTGTGCTAGCTACACTTAATAGTGTTCTATTGGAACTTATATAATTATTCAGTTCATAAACAGTAATGGCCTCATATACAGCCAATTTTTATCATAATGTAAATAGAACTCTGCTCATTCATTTGTCCATTCATTCATTCATTTATATTATGTGCCAGTTATGAATCAGGAGAAGGCTGTACACTGAGACTAAAGAGATGAGTAATCTGCAGCCCCACCTTTTGAAGAAGTCAAAGTGCAATAAGGGAAACGGATAAGTAAAAATTAAAGTACACTGTGAGATTTGCACAGGGCTTTAGAAGCAGAGACCCATAGCTCACTCAGCTGAGAGATCCAGGAAGGTTTCAAAAAAGAAGGCTTAGAGAATACTTTACAGAGAGGGAAAGGAGGTAAAAGGCAATTCTGGAGAGCATAACATATAATGATGCACAGGTTAAGAGAATGCTGGGGGTTCTTTTAGAGTGTATACTGGGGAAAAGTCGACATGAATATGTGAATGACTATGTGCTAAGTTTGACTTTATCTTGCAGCTCTATAAGCCCTGGCCTCCCAAATAGAACCAGGATAACAGTAAAGGGCCATCTGGAGAACTTGTAAACAATACGGATTGTTCTGGAAATTTTTATTCTGGAGAAATCTGTGAGGTTTTTTTCAAGTTCCCTAAGTGATTCTGGAGCACATCCAAGTCTGAGAATGAGTGCATGTAGGTAATTGGGATCCATCAGAGAGTACTGGAAAAGAGAAGATGTTTTGGAAAGAGAGCTCTTTTGCCAGTGGAAAGAGGCAGTAGAGCAGGTCAAAACAGGGTATGGGGAGACCTGATAAGAAATTGTTGTAATAGAATAAATTAATAAGTGGCAAGCAGAGCAGTGCAGGTGCAGAGGAGGCGAATGTTCAGAGATATTTCTGAGAAATGTAATCGATAGGACTAGACAATCTGTTTGATGTGGGAAGTGAAGCGTGCGTGTGTAGAGGTGGAATTCTGGTTTGTGAAGGGTGCTCTTGTAAACCGGGTGAGAGGTTAGCAGGAGGCGTGTCGGTATGTACAGCAATGGGATGTTAGCTCAAGGTGTTAGACCAGGCCGGAGCTTGCTGTGGGCAGGAGGCCAAGGCCTGAGACTGAGCTATCCTGGGTCAAGAGTCTCAGATCTGCCAACCTTGAGGTTGAAACTTGCTGATGGCTCCTCACCTGGGGACACCTCCCTTCTTTGTGCCACAAGCGGTCCCTGCCAGTAGGCATCTCTCATAGTCCATAGAGTAGCCTCTTAGTCTTTCTCTTTAGCTTATAAACGTCCTGTGGCCAGGAATTATGTGAGCCTATATGTTCTGAGAGACTAGCATAGTGCCTGCACATATTTATTTAATGCTCACATTTCTAGGTGAATGAATTTTATTAATTACCTAGATAATTATAGCTACATTAGCCTCATTATATCTGTATAGACTTTGGGCCTCATTTGTGTGTGTGTCATTATATAAATTTGTATTTCTGTAATTCTACATGTTTCATTTATTACATTCCAAATTGCACATTTTAATATTGAATAACAGCATGCAAAATACACTGCCTTTATCAACATTAATTATTGCAAGATACCTATGTAATTAGTGAACCAGGCATCTCTATATAGCTATTAATTTAGATTCCACCAAAAGAGCTTGATTAATAAAAAAATATTTTAAAGTTTTTTCTTTTTTAAATTATATTTTATTGATTATACTATTACAGTTTTTCCAATTTTTTTCTTTTTTCCCCCTTCCACCCAGCACCCCATATCCTCTCAGGCAATCCTCATACCATTGTTATCTATCCATGGGTCATGCGTGTAAGTTCTTTAGCTACTCTGTTTCCTATACTGTACTTTACATCCTCATGGCTACTCTGTAACTACTTATTTGTACTTCTTAATCCCCTCACTTCTTCACCCATTCCCCCACACCCAGCTTCCATTAGGCAACCATCAAAATGCTCTCCATATCCATGATTCTGTCTCTGTTCTTGTTTGCTTGATTTGTTTTTTAGATTCAATTGTTGATAGGTATGCATTTATTGCCATTTTATTGTTCATACTTTCAATTTTCTTCTTTTTCTTAAATAAGTCCCTTTAACATTTCATGTAATAATGGTTCGGTGATGATGGACTCCTTTAGTTTTTTCTTGTCTGGGAAGCTCTTTATATGCCCTTTAATTCCAAACGATAGTTTTGCTGGGTAGATCAATCTTGGCTGTAGGTCCCTGCTTTTCATGACTTTGAATATGTATTGCCAATCCTTTCTAGCCTGCAAAGTTTCTTTTGAGAAATCAGCTGACAGTCCTATGGGAACTCCACTGTAGGTAACTTTTTCTCTTGCTGCTTTTAAGATCCTCTCTTAATCTTTAACCTTTGGAATTTTAATTATGATGTGTCTTAGAGTGGGCCCCTTTGCATCCATCTTGTTTAGGACTCTCTGTGCTTCCTGGACTTCCGTGTCTATTTCCTAGACCAAATTAGGGAAGTTTTCTTTCATTATTTTTTCAAATAGATTTCCAATTTCTTGCTCTTTCTCTTCTCCTTCTGGCACCTTTATGATGCAAATTTTGGAATGCTTAAAGATGTCCCAGAGGCTGCTTATTCTATCCTTGTTTTGTTGGACTCTTTTTTCTTCTTGTTATTCTAATTGGGTGTTCTGGGGTTTCTTATATTCCAAATCATTGATTTGAATCTTGGCTTTATCCACTCTACTGTTGTTTCCTTGTAAATTGTTCTTCATTTCAATCAGTGTATCCTTCATTTCTGACTGGCTCTTTTTATGCTGTTGAGGTCCTCACTAAGAATCTTGAGTATCCTTATAACCAGTGTTTTGAACTCGGCATCTGATAGATTGTTTGTCTCCACATTGTTTATCTCTTTTTCTGGAGTTTTGATGTGTTCTTTCATTTGGGCCATGTTTCTTTCTCTCTTCATTTTGGCAGCCTCCCTGTGTTTGTTTCTATGTATTAGGTAGAGCTGCTATGACTCCCTGTCTTGGTAGCATGGCCTAATGTAGTGAATATCCTGTAGTGGCACAGCCTCCCTTTTCACCCAAGCTGGGTACTTGAGGTTTGCCCTTCCTGTAGGCTGAGTACACCCTCCTCTTGTAGTTGAGCCTTGGTTGCTGTTGGCAGGTTAATGGGCTGGATTAACATAGGCCAGTCAGCTGCAAGGATTGGCTGTGACCACTGACCACTCTCCGTGGAGGATCTCTCTGTGCAGTGGAAGGGTGGTGGTGCTCCAACCTGGTCTCTAGCTGTCCACTGGGTACATAGGCCCTGGGGTTTCCCAGATGGCTCAGGCCAATTCAGCCCCTACCTGTATTTTACCAATAGCTGCCCTGCCTGAGCTATAAAGCAAGCTGAGATGGCTGCTACTTGTGCTGGGCTTGGAGATTCCCAGGTGAAGCCAACCTGTGAATCTAGGCTAGCTGCTGTTAGTGCCCTGCCTGGGACCACTTAGCAAGAGATGTGGAGGGGGAGGTAGTGCTGGAGGTCAGCTATTGCTTGTTTGAAAGGATTTAGGAAGTTGTGAAGCATGAGCCAAGACCAGCCATTCATATGGAAAAGCTACTGTTAACAGTTGTAAGTTGGGCAGGATGGAGCCTCAGGGGCTCTGCAGGGCAGGGCAAATACTGTTAGCCAGGTTGATGGCATCTCAGGTATGGCACCCACCTGCTGGCTCTGTGGCTCTGCCTGCCTTTCTGTCTGGGAGAAGGCTGTCCCCCAGCTCTCACCTTGATGACAGACACTTTAGTTCTTCCCTATCTGCCACTGGTGCGTTTCAAGCTGCTAACCCTGTGCAGGAGCTCAGAGGGAGTGTCTGAGTAAGTTTTTGTGTGGGTTCTTTAAGACAGGGGTCCCCAACCCCTGTTAGGAAGTGGGCCACACAGTAGGAGGTCAGCTGGGGGCCAGTGAGAAAAGTTTCATTCACATTACCACCTGAGCTCTGCCTTCTGTCACCCCACACTTATCCATGGAAAAATTGTCTTCCACAATACCAGTCCCTGGTGCCAAAAAGGTTTGGGACCACTTCTTTAAGAGGAACTGCTTGGGACTCCAAGAAGTTTCTTCCACTGACTCAATCCCTGCTGGTTTCTGCAGCCAGCAGTTGTGGGAACTTATCTTTCTGGCACCAGAACTCTGGGCTGGAGGGCACCTGGTGTGGAGCTGGGACTCCTCACTCCTGAAATATCCCTCCCAAAATTGTTATCTACCACACGTGGATGTGGGACCAACCTGTTCGCATCTCTGCCTTTCCTACCAGTCTGGATGGATGTGGTTTCTTTAATTCAGCTGTTGTAAGACTTCCATTCAACTTGATTTCTGATGGTTCTGAGTGATGGTTATTCTATAATTTAGTTGTAATTTTGATGTGGTTGTGCAAGGAGGCCAGCCATGTTTACCTATGCCACCATCTTGAATGGAAGTCCTAAAAATTATCAATCTAATTAATTAAAGACTAGCTATAATTTTCAATTCAGCTATTCAAATAAGCATTTAGAGATTCAGAGAGATTATTTTTAAGTAGAGTAATATGATCATTTTAAAGTATGTATCTTTTTCTCATATGATGAAAATGGAATAAATAAG
This sequence comes from Micronycteris hirsuta, assembly GCA_004026765.1. Classification (NCBI taxonomy): domain Eukaryota; kingdom Metazoa; phylum Chordata; class Mammalia; order Chiroptera; family Phyllostomidae; genus Micronycteris; species Micronycteris hirsuta. The sequence continues at coordinate 21,600 of PVJI01002635.1, read as the reverse complement.
AGATTGTCATTAAAGGATAGAAAATGTAAGACTACAGTGGAACCTTGGTTCTTGAACTTAATTCATTCTGGAAGTCTGTTTGAGAAGCAACTTGGTCTAAGTGGGAGATGTTCAAGAACTGAGGTTTGACTGTAACTTGAAAGCTACATTACTCTTTAAGCATGAGCTTTTGTTCTGATAATTAATCAGATGATTCCTCTTTTTAGTCCCCATTATTTTTGCCTTCTTCACTGCAGTTAAGTGCCCTCTTAATACTAACGGGAATATTCTACTGAGTTTGAAATCAAGAGAAAACTCAAATAGTTAACAACTTTCCTTTATAATCTCCTTTCATGAGAAAGAGCAATGACAAGTAGGCAAGGTAATATCGATGATTATAAAGTGTAGTTTTCAAGCAGATGTGGGGAATTGTCTTTCGGATAACCAAAAAATTTAAAATGACAAAGATATTAGCAAAAACTAAGAAAGGCATTTTTTGGATTCTACTGTCTACATTTCAAACTAATTATTTGGAATGAATTCCTCCATAGCGATAATGAATTGTATGCTTCTCCAAGCCTATTTGACCCTGTGTTAATTCCCCATGTGTGTTGATTTTCTAACCTCTCTGTGTGGCCTAATTATTGGAAAAATCTATAACTTCTTGTTTCTCCTGATCTTCAGAAAACTGTTTTATTCTTCTCAATAATTTATGATATGTATCTACTAGTCCCCTATATTGCCTCAACTTCTGTTTATGACCTTGTATTTTTTCTCTTTTTAAAAAAATTTTATTGATTGATTTTTTTTAGAGAGAGAGAAACATTGATTTGTTGTTCCACCTATTTATGCATGCACTGGTTGCTTCTTTGTGTTCCCTGACTGGAGATTGAACCCGCAACCTTGGTGTATTGGGACAATGCTCTAACCAACTGAGCTGCCTAGTCAGGCTGTATAACCCTGTATTTTGTATGCAACATCCATCATACCTCACTGCCTTGCCCACCCCCTGGTTTGGGCTTCTCTGATCTGCTTTGACTTTTGCTAACCCAAACCCAATATAACACACTGCTCTAGACTTAACATATTGGTCATTCTCCTACTTGCTTTCAGATCTACTCATTCCTTGCTATTCTCTTACTCTCCATTTCAAAGGAAACTTATTCCTACCAACTCCATTTGCTACACTCACTTGTCCATGCCCCAAAGGAATTAGGACGATGAAATATAAAAGGATAAAGTAGGAGCACTGGCAGAAGAAGAGAAGCCAAGATATTTCTCCCCCTCTTTGACTCAGGGAGCTTCTTTCCCAGTGGCTGCTGCTTCTCATTGATTCTTATTCTAGGTCCAGCCAGAGACAGTGGCTCCAGGGGTCTGTTAACTCAGCTCCTCTGTTCATCTCTCCAACTTTAGGGGTAGAGTATAAAGGCTTTTGCTACTCTCTGGGGTGCTCCTCCTTGCCCAATTTGGCTTTCTGGTCCTTCTAATACTCTGTAACTAGTTCCTAGTATTAACTTTCCTCACTGAACTACCTCACTTGGGCTCTAATTTCTGACTGGATCCCATCTCAGATGCTGAAGTGACAATACGTGGCAAGTTTTTAGGCAAAGAAGAAACAATTGTCATCATCACAGAAGAATTTGTGTTGATATTTCAAGGCTCACATCCCAAAATATGCAGCAAAATGTGTAATGAATGAACATGTTGTTGAAAATAAACAATACAATGGAAACAGAGTGATTTAATTTTTTGAAGCCACTTTCATTAGGTTTATCGTCATTTGTTAGTATACCCCCCATCAATAGGGAAATCAAGGGAAAAGGAGCAGAGTGAACAAAGAATCATGCCCACACTGAGCCCAAAATAGCTCCAAGTGGATTTGCCTGTACAAAGCAGGGAAAGATGTAATCAGTACCCAGAGTCCGTAACAAAGCACATTTAAGACTGTTAAATAAAAATGAAGACCCCCTCCTGAAAAGCCCTGATGCTCGCCCCACAGTAACTCTTTTTCTCTGCGTTAATTTGACCTTCCCATGACACAAAAGCAGTTAAGCTTATTGCATGAAAGAGTCCAGGGCAATTGTCAATGGCCTAAATGGCCTTGGAATGACCTATCCCTTGAGATAGGTTTTGTAATCACACTTTTGTGCTCTGTGAAAGGTGGAGGCTGTGATTTCATGCTCATGGGTAGGATTCAGTTCATCAGGTCCAGTTTTAAGTAATTCCTTTTCTGATTTTATCAAGATGGAGCAGAACTAGAAGCCATAGCAGGGGCTAGTTTCATTCTTCAACCAGTGATGGGCCATGTATGAATTTCCTGGAGCTGCTGAAACAAAGTGCCCCACACTGGGTGGCTTAAAGAACAGAAATTTATTTTCTTGTAATTCTAAAGGCTAGAAGTCCAAGATCAAGGTGTTGGCAGAGTTGCTTTCTTCTGAGAGCTGTAGGGGAAGAATCTGTTCCAGGCCTTTCTCCTAGTTTTTGGTGGTTTGCTGACAATCTTCATTGTTCCTTGGCTTGCAGAAACATCATCCTGATCTTTGCCTTCTTCTTCACCAGCATTTCCTCAGTGCGTGTGTGTGTCTCTGTGTCTTTCTATATTTCCCTTTTATAAGGACACCAGTCATTTTGGATTAGTGCCTACCCTAATTGTAACTGTGCACACTGGGTTTCAGCCACTTAGCACCTTGAATCTACATGATCCAACAATGATGTGTGTTGAAGGAAACAGGTTGTTGTTACCAGGGTTCCAACTGCGGGGGACACCAAGAGCATTCCTGCTCAGGCCCCTTCTCTCCCAGGAGACCCAGAACTTCCCCTGCTCTCCAAAAGGCTATAAGTCAAAACCATGCCCAGAAGTTCTCCACTTTCTTACCTGTCTTTAAGCTGGTCACTCAAACAGCTCTCCATCCTCTCTGGAAGGTACACTTATCTGTTTTTGAGTTGCCATCCTCTTACAGCAGTTTTCTCCTGGGTTGGGGCGTGCTGCTCTCAGTCTCCATGTAGCTGTCCAGGAAACTGTATGCTGTGCTACACTGAACCATGGTGTCTCACATGCTGGAGCCCAGAGAGGCATACATTCCTGCATGGGACTCTGCCTCCAAGAGTGCACTCCCATACTCCTGGTTCCACGAGCACTCCTGTCCATGCAGGAAGCAGGGCCAGAGGCCCAGCATATCCAAATGCCAAAAGTCCAGAGGGAGAGAGCTTGAACCAAGCTCTATAGCACCATACCAAGAGCCCCCACACCAAGAGATCAACTTACCATACATCCTTAAGAAAAGCAGAAGTCTGCAGCTCAGCATTCCAGGTCACAGTTCAGCTCCATGCATCTCCCACATGTCTGTGTGCTTGGCCAGGCAGCTCCCTGCAGCTCCAACAGCTCTGTTGCAGTCTTCTCCTGACCTCTAGACCTCCAGGCAGACATCCTGACCTTGTAACAGACTTCTCTTCAGATCTTGTGTTACTCGGCCCACTCTAATTTAAATGCTCAGCTCAGAAATTCCTACATGACTGAACATCTGGCTTTTCCTATGGTATGTTAGCGTCCACCATTCTGTCAGCTCCCCAGTGTCTCCCCACTTCTGGCTGCCATCTTTAGTCAGGGCAAGAGTTCCTAGCAATACATGGGTATCCAGGGAGGGCATCAGCTCCCCAGCTCATGCAGATGCTATATGGTTTCCCTTCTGGCTATGTCAGGAGTCACTCTGCCAGTGCATGTACACAATTTTGTCCCCCTTCCTTCCCTTCAGGAAGTCAAGGGCTGTTAATCTGCCTTTGTTATGCAATGTACCTGAAACGCTATACCTTCTATTCTCCCTGCCCCCCTTAGGGTTTGGGGTTCCCCTCTTTGCAGGGGACCCATGCTCTGTACCCCGATACATAATGATCTCATTTTATGCTAGTTACCTCTGTAAAAACCCTATCTCCAAATAAAGTCACATTTTGAAGTACTGGGGGTTAGGACTCCAACATATCTTTTTAAAAGGGACACAATTCAACCCACAGTAGACCATTTATCCAGGTTTGCTCACTATCTCTTGCTGAACTCTTCATACCAACCTATCCATTTCTCTCCACCAAAGCCTCTAGTCAAGAAAATATTGGGTAAACTCATTGCAGTAAAAAAATAACATTGGGTAAACTCATTCAGAATGAAATATAATTGCCTAAAATTGTTTTATCAATTTATAAAGTACAGCAGTCTAAAAATACATAAATCGACAGTAAGGAACTACTAAAGCTTGATATGTTGGCCCTCCTGGAAATAGCTACATTTAACAAATTACAAGGAATTAAATCCATTCCTCACTATAACATAAACAGTAGCAAAACTTGGAGTTATTAGTAAAAAATTGGTTTTCATCGTAGTTGATATAAAAACTGCATTTTCTACTAATAGCAAAAGAAGGTTGAATTCTATGTTGACACAATGATACGCACTTATAATTCTCTAATGAAAAGTACTGTAAATATCTTCTTTAACACTAGTAAAAGATATAAACATTCCTGAAGGAACTGCAAACTTGGTAGCTACTGCTACATTATCTATTTCATAAGTGGTTCAGAATCTATGAAATTGGAAAGATATTTGAACCACTCAAACCAACAATGACTTTTTAAAAAGTCTATGCCCTCTAGTAATACCTTTATTCATAACATTTAAGAGTCATTTTTGTACACTCCTCCCACTCCCAATTTATTTATTTAAACTCAAGATTGTAGAATATGAAAGCATAGCTATCCTATTTAAGGAAACCTTAAACTGACACTAAGAAGTAAAAAGTAAGATAGGAAAACTTGACTTTATGTGTTAGCCTCTAAAATACAGTTATTCATATTATTTTCAGTAGCTATATTCTATAAGTCTCCGCCAGTGCTGAATCAGCACATACTGAACTGTTGCTCCTAGGGGAAATATAGGGTTAGGTTCTTGCAAGCCTCAATTCACATCATTTTAATCAACCAAACACATAACTTTTTTTTATGTGTGTTCATTTAATAACACCTTATTTAATATACATTATTAATTCACTAATATTGAACTCACAGCAAATACCACTGTAATTCATGCCTGAATGAAGTTGATCTAACATTATATTTTCTCTGTAAGACACATCACAGTCTTCACAAACTTAGGAACATGAGACAGCACTTCTATACTAGGGGGCCATTTTAAGCAGCAAAATCAACAACAAAAAAAACCCCAAAGTGAAAAGTGTAGCACTAAATAGACTGCAAAAGGGACACTTATACGAAAGCTGAAAGAAGGCAAAGTGTCACCATGTTTAACCTCAGCTGGGAACATGCCAATCAGCAACGCAAATCTTTTGCCGCTCTGCACATGTCTGGAAATGACTGTGGAAGTGCCATGGGTATTGATTTGGGGGTAACAAATAAAGTATGAGCAAGTAGAAGAATTCAATAATGTGAAAGTCAGGAATAATGAAGTACTTTAACCTGGCTTCTACTGCCCATAAGCCAAGAAATAAAAAAGGCTTTATTTGCCTAACAAAACAGGTTATTTTTTATATATTTTATTTATTTATTTTTTAGAGAGTGGGGAAGGGAAGGAGAAAGAGAGGGAGAGAAACATCAATGTGTGGTTGCCTCTCCTGTGTGTCTTAATGGGGACATGGCCTGCAACCCAGGCAAGTGTCCTGACTGGGAATCGAACCAGTGACCCCTTGGTTTGCAGCTCAGTCCACTGAGCTACACCAGCCAGGGCCAAAAATAGGTTATTTACGTTTAGGGTTCAAATTGGGTTAAAATAAAATTAAATGCACATTTTTCATTTTCATCAATAACTTTATTGATTTTGATATTTTGAGTATGCTCTTGTCTTCTAATGGGTAGAGGCCAGGAGTGGTGCAAAACCTCTTCCAGTGCATAAGACAGCCCACAACAAAGAATTATTTGGCCAAAATGTCAATAGCACCAAGACGCTTTGCAAAACTACTTTTGACGTATTCAATAAGTCACAGCTCCTTCTTCATACACTGTACAAATCTATTTTTGCATTTCAGTTGTGTTTTCACCTCTCTTAAAATAATAAAGTGTAATATGTCAAGAATGTTGCATATTTTCTCCCATCTTCAATATTAAAATGGCTGCACAAAAATTCACCAATTTTGATAACTTTTTAAAAAGTGTATGCTGATATGACAGCTATCGCAATACAATCTAACAAAATTTTTTCAAATAAAGTTAAAAACCATTAAGCACTACTGAAGCCATCATACAGAAACAAATTAAATGAGCTTTCTGGCCAACCCAGTATTTGTAACGTGGGAACTTATAGTGCTGAGGATGAGTGTAATTAGTGCAAAGCCTTGCTACTGATTCTCTGAGTTTCCTTACGCAAAGGGATTAGGTTTCTGTGGGCCTCAGTTTCTTAGTCACAAACTGAAAGTCTAGGACTATAGATCTCTCTCTGTCTCTGTCTCTCTCTATGTCTCTCTATGTAGAGAGAGAGAGAGAGATATTATATATGTATATAACCTGGCAGTCAAGGAGAGTGGACTGGAATGTGCATGCATGAACAATGATGACTTCACTGTACTAGTCAGTAGGGGTGGTAGACACCATTGAGTGAGCATGTGTACCGTGTGGCCTTCACATTCAAATGACTGATCGAGTAGAGCCGTGAATCTGCATTCAATTTTGTGTTGAGCTTGAACATCCCTCTGTGGGAACTATTCGGATGATTCAGAAAACTGCAGCTATGGGCAACTGGTGATTGGCAGCTTCAACACAACAATATGCACACTCATATATCACTTCTCGTGTAGAGTTTTTTGGTGAAATAATCAAATCACCCAGGTGACTCAGCACCCCTACAGCCCAGATTTGGTGCCTTGTGATTTCTGGCTTTCCCCAAAACTAAAATCACCGTTGAAAGGAAAGAGATTTCAGACTGTCAATGGGATTCAGGAAAATACAACAGGGCAGCTGATGGTGACTGGAAGAACTGTGTGAGGTCTCAAGGTGCCTACTTTGAAGGGGACTGAGGCGTTATTGTCCTATGTACGATGTTTTTTGTATCTTGTATATTCTTCAATAAATGTCTTTGTTTTTCATAGCACAAGACTAGATACTTTCTGAACAGATATAATTCACAAATCACTTTCTCTGAAATCTTTGAGTCTACTCAGTACCAGCTCCTGGATCCAAACCCTTACAAGTCTCAGCAAGCAAACAAGTCTGGCTCTGACATACTGAACACATTCTAAGCCTTGAGTCCCTTTAGGGTACTGCCTTTGAAATACCAAAAGCTTAATATTTTGCATTCAACAGAATCTTCTTTTAAGCTCTTTCTTGCTTATGATTTCAAGTCTATTTTGAAATGCAAAAAAAAGTCAAGAATAAACACTCTTTGTTTTTATTTCCATTATTTTCTTAAAACAATAAAGGCAAAATAGTTAATAGCCTGAGGGGTAAGGATGAGGCCAGAAGTATAGATAATGGGAAAGAACAGGTGGCTAAAAAGGAAAACATCAGTTAATGTTCAAAATACTGTCCTACCACACACATTTACTATTCTTTTCTCAGCACAGCTTCTCAGATAGTTCTCAAACTTGAATGGCCCAGAGGAGATACACAGACCCCACTTTATTTGAAAAATACTACTCTGGATGAGAGAAACAGGCTAACCCGTAGGGTTACTTTTAATTTTCATTGTGAACATGGTGATAGAACTTTGCAGTCTTACAAAATAGAAGAAAAAGTTTAAAATCAATAAAACTGAAATTCATTTTTCTACCGTGAGTTGAATAGCAACCTGGCAGTGTTTGAATAGCAAAGCCCATTGTGACTGCTGGTCTGTGGACCTTTTACTTTGCCTCTGAAGCAGTTCTTTTATGCAGAGATGGCCAGATGGGCCATTATTTTGGAAATTCTCATAAAAATTAGAAATCCTTCAAAATGATGTAATAAACCAGAGAGGAGAGTCAAGCTAACTATATCATTATGCTGCATCTAAATTACAAAGGAGCATATGGATGGGGAAAACTGTAACCAGAGAAACATTTTAAGCTCTCTCATTGGAAGAACAATAAAATATTCTGTATTTGAAATCACAGTGTGAACTCAAATTTCTAAGATTTAGGGACAGGGAACAAGGAGAAGGGAGAAGGGAAGAAGTCACAATGTGTACTCAGACTCACAGGCAAAGCATTTGATCTGATACCTCCAGGAATGAGGGAAACAGTTCTGGGGGAAAGGAATAGCAAAATAACATTTTTCCAAAGTACAATGAGAAATGGAAGGTTGGAGAGAAAACAAATGAGAGAGAGTGGGGGAGGGTTTCACAGCACAGAAAAAACAGAAATGGAATCATTGAATATTTACAAGGGATAGAGTAATAAAATTGATTTTTTAAAGTAAAAATATTTCACTAGTAAAAAGTCTCTAGGCATGCCTTTGGTGTTTATTTTAGATTACAGTGGTCCCTCACCTATTGCGGGAGTTACGGTCCAGAGACCCCTGTGGTAGGTGAAAATCTGCGAAGTGGTGGTGTTATATTTATTTTATTATTTATATATATTTTAAGGCTTTATAAACCCTCCCCACACTCCTATAAACCTTTCCCACTCTCTTATTAACCTTTCCCACACTCTTATAAACACTTCATATGCTCTTAAACACTTTCTACACTCTTAAACCTACGTAATTTTAACAACATATAAAATTCTATATGGGTACTCACCAGTGAAGTATACTACAACTTGAATGATGAAGATCATGAATTATGTAGCTGTGCAGTACTGATGGCAGTGAAGGTGATGACGATGAGATGAATGTACTGCACAGTCAAGAAGAGCGTTACAGCTCTTCTGAAGGCACCACTTCATCAGGCGCTTCCTCAGGTGGTGCAGTGTCTTCACCCTGGGCCGTAACTTCTGTTTCCACTAAAGGCATAGGCATAACTAATCTCTTCGTTCAAGTGGTGAACATAGTTATGGGGAGTTGCTGGTGCTGCTTTTTCTTCTGAGTGAGAAGGTTTTTATAAACTGACATGCCACTCTCGATTGTATTTACGAAGTGCAATGAACAAAGCATCTGGGGGTCCCATTCTTCAGCCACTCGCTGAAGTTCTTTGGCCATTCTGACTATGGTTGCAAGACAATCGAGTGTTAGGCCAACCTCATCCTCTTCTCCAACCCGTAGTTTGTCTTGTTCCTCATCCTCTTCTTCACTTGCTGACTTCGTCATCTCCATCAGATATTCATCCGTCAACGTTTGTGAGTGGACATCCTCAGAGGCAGCTTCTCCATGCAGAGAAATGCTCTTGAGTCCAAAGCATCTCTGAAATTTGTCAAATCAGCCCTTGCTGGCACTGAATGGGGTTGGTCTGGTGGGAGAAGCACTCGATGGTGCTGCTTCTGCATCGTCATCCTCGTCTTCATCCTCGTCACCGTTGTGAACATCCATGCTTTCCGCAAAACTGTCCTAAAGTTTCTTGGCCTTCTTCCGGATGGTGTTGGTATCCAGCGAGATATTCTTTTATCCACAGGGCCAATGCAGCAATATAGTGAAAACTCTGTGATACAGAATTAGATATATATATTTTTAAAAACCTATGATACAATGAAACCACAATAAGTGAACCGCAATATAGCAAGGGACAACTGTACACAGCATTATCACACTCGCTATGTATTTTTTCTAAAAAGACTTCTAAAAAGTGCTACTCAAACTTCTTGGCCACAGTTCACGTTATAATTGTGGAGACTGTCGCATGGAGACCCAGAGTTTCTTTTTCTAAAGGTTAATTTTCTTCTCCACCTGACCCTGCCAAACTGAGAAAACAAACACAGCCTGTTTCTTCAGCAAGAAACAACTCTGAAAACTGCTCTAGTTCTCAAAGGAGAGGCAAAAATATCAATGTTTCAAGTTTCTCTTGCAAAAAGTTTCTTCTTATATAAAGAATCTCTCACAGTTATATAGCACCATGTGCTTTGAAAGCCCTTTCAGATGCACTTCCTCATTTGCATTTCAATGGATTCTGTCATAAAGAGCATTTTCTATATCATGTGTTTTTACATAGTGCTTTTTCTACGATCAAAACCAGTAAACCATTGGTTATGGTTAATGAACTTCTTATACCCTAAATACTATCAACCTTTTACTCTTTTCACTTAGTTTATTCCTTTTTCTTTTCTTCTGATTAGAGAGCATTTTATGTTGCTGGTCAGTTCTCTTGACTTTCCAAATTTCTAGTCTTTCACTTAGCAAAGTAACATGAGACCTGTAAGATTTTTTTTTAAATGTCAGGATTGAGATGAATATCTGGCCCTCCATGTCATAGCCAACTGCCAATCCAATTCATTGTTAGTGTGAGAAACATTGTGGCCTGTTGAGGTAGTTGAAGGTCATCTGAGGCTATCAGCCACAGTTGCAAAGCCAGATTAGACTTGGCTTTGAGCCCTGCATTTATCATGAAAAACCTGTGTGGCATCCTCCATAAAGTGGTGGTATCTATTCCAAATTATTTGTGAAGCCAAGTTCCTGCCATACAGTAGGCATGAATGAATGTTCATCACTCTCCCTTACCTCCTAGGATAACTGTCAAAATCACCCACAGTTTATATGACAGGACTGGGGTTTGATCTTTTTAAAAGAAGTAGAGATGGGAACTCTACCCTCAAACAATTACCCAGGGTAGTTCTGAGCAATACTAAACTCTGACTGGTCCACCAAGCCTGCTGAAACCAGGGTACCTGCTGACACCCAAGTGGATGACATAATCCCTATCAGGCAAGGCCATGAGACACCTGCATACCATAATCCCAGAATGGCCCAAATACATACCATAATTCCAAAGAAGATCCTTCTAATTCCAAAGAAGATCCTTCTAATCTCTGTAATTATGCAACAACAAATACATATATTGCCAGCCAAACAACATCACTCAGACATTTCACTATCCTAATATGGGACAGAAATAGTTTGAGTATTTTTTTCTTAAAAGATCTACTCCCTTTCCCCTTTCCCAAATCTTATCCCTGAGGGGCTCCTAGATCTGTGCCTCTGTCTTGGTCGAGGTCCCTGCTTTTCCACTCAGCACTCAATCTTAGGTCTCTAATCATCTATATTTCTAAAAATATTTAACAGCACATAGGAAGAATTATTGTCTTAGCCTCTGCAGGAAACCTTGGCCTTTATTCCCCTATAGAAGAAAGGAAACAAAAGCCTCTGTGAACATAACATGGTGGATGCTGATTCTCTGCCTAAAGGAAAATCTGGGAGAAATGGACTGTAAGTTAGGAAGAAATTCAACAGGACAACTGGTTTCTCTGTGACAGGCAGAGGCTCAGTTTCAACAAGCATGTACAGAGTGCATACACTGGCCAGATACTGCATGAGATGCTAGAGATATGAGGTGAGTAGAACAGGATCCTTATCCTAAGGACCTCAAAGACTAATGGAAAGGAAAAATGAAATACATAGTACAACACATCACATTTGTGAGTAATGCTAAAAATGACTCAAAATGAGAAGTACTTTTGGGAAAAGAGAACCAACTGTATGGAAAAACATATTTGCCAATGATACTTCAGACAAGGGTTTGATCTCCAAAATATATAAAGAACTCACACAACTCCACTCCAGGAAGACATACAAGTCCCCCAAAATGGGCAAAGGACTTGAACAAACACTTCTCCAAGGAGGACATACAGAGGGCCCAGAGACATATGAAAAGATGATCAGCATCACTAGCCATCAGAGAGATGTAAATTAAAACCACAATGAGATGCCACTTCACACCGGTCAGAATGGCCATCATCAACAAATCAACAAACAACAAGTGTTGGAGAGGATGTGGAGAAAATGGAACCCTAGTGCACTGTTGGTGGGAATGCAGACTGGTGCAGCCACTAAGGAAAACAGTACGGAATTTCCTCAGAAAACTAAAAATGGAACTGCCTTTTGATCCAGCAATTCCATTACTGGAGTTATACCCTAAGAACACTGAAACTCCAATTCAAAAGATCCTGTGCACCCCAATGTTCATAGCAGCATAATTTACAATAGCCAAGTGTTGGAAGCAACCTAAGTGCCTATCAGTAAGTAAATGGATAAAAAAACTATGGTACATTTACATGATGGAGTATTACTCAGCAGAAAGAAAGAAGGAGCTCCTACCTTTCGTGACAGCATGGGTGGAACTGGAGAGCATTATGCTACGTGAAATAAGCCAGGTGGTGAAAGATAAATACCATATTCTCTCACCTTTAAGTGAAACCTAATCAACAAAACAAACAAGCAAGAAAAATGTAATCAGAATCATGGAAATTAAGAACAAACTGACAGTAACCAGAGGGGAGGTGGGAGGGAATAGTGGGGTGAAAAGGGGGAAGGGTTTTTAGGAACATGTACAAAGGACACATGGACAAAACCAAAGAGGGGTAGGATCAAGGGTGGGGAGTGGGGTTGGCTGGGGTTGGGGGAGTGGTGGGGAGAAAATGGAGACAACTGTACTTGAACAACAATAAAAAAAGAAAGAAAAGTACTTTCACAAAAGCGGACTGGTCAACTCTAATGGGGGAGGGAGTTAAGAGAAGACTTCACACAAGAGGTAATAGTGATGCCAATTAGGATCTTCATGTTGGTTCTAGCCTGTGATTTTGTGAAAATATAATAAGTTATGGAGTTTAATGGTATTTCTGGCCTGTCCTAATTCTTTCATTTTTTTAAATGATCTTTTCAACTTATTTGTAAATTGTATTTTTCAAGTGTGTATATATGTATATGTATGCACATATGTATGTGCAAATATGTGTGCATATGTATGTGTCTATATATTAGAAATATTGTCCTTTGTTTTGTGACTCTTATTCCTGCTTCTCTGACATATGTTCAAGTGTTTAAATATTCCTTGAAGATATGCTTCTTCTACATTGTAGATATAAATGGTGATTTCTTCTAAATAAACTGAAACTGACATCAGTATGCATTTTATGTATATGTATGCCTCTCTTGGCATTAACCCTCAAACTTTTTTCCTTTATTCCTGTGTAAGACTTTATTTTCCGCTCTGTGCTTTCCTCACCATGCCTGCTGTGAGCAGGGATGTCCAACCTGCGGCCCTCTGGCCGCATGTGACCCAGGATGGCTATGAATGCAGCCCAACACAAAATCGTAAATTTATTTAAAACATGAGATATTTTTTGTGATTACATGTCACAGTGTATTTAATGTGTGGCCCAAGACAACTCTTCTTCTTCCAGTGTGGCCCAGAGACACCAAAAAGTTTGTCACACCTGCTAGAATTTACCAGCATTAACAACAGCCTGTGACTCAGCAGCATGCCCCAGGCAGGGTCCCTTAGAAGAAGCACTGGAAAGGCCCTACACTGTGGTTTTAGTATGCAGGCTCTGTTTTTACTTTCAAAGCTCTGTGCAATCTTGTAACTTCCAAATAGGCTTACACTTTGGTAAGTGCTGTTGTGTTCACTGGGAGGAGATACTCTATGCCCTGCATTACTCTCTTGATTGCCATCAGGAGTGTTTTCTTTTAATGGTCTATGTGCTGGAGTTTTCAATTTCAACCTGTCTAAAGCTTCCCTTCTTAAACTGTCTCTGAGTCAAAATGATTAAAGAAGGAATTTTGCTGCCCAGATTTCAACAGGAAGAGACTTTGAAGTAGTGTCACTTACTAAAGATTCCTTCCCTTGGCCTGCACCTTCTGTGCAGTCCCACTAAATACTCTCCCTACCTGCTGTTCCTTCAGCATTCTATACTCACTTCTGGGGAGCGTGGGGCAGCCTGAGTAGAAGCTTACCTCACATCCTTCTACTCTACAGGCCACAAGAGCACTTTGCAAACCATAATGCATTATACAAACGTAAAGTATTATTGCAATCATGTTGGAAACAGCAACCCATTAAAGAGTAAAGTGTTTCTGCACAAATCATACCCATCTCTCCTTCCTCTATCACCATTTACATGAACTACTTTGGGATGAAGTTGCCTTGTTCCTTGAAGCCATGAAGAGTCTACCCATGTGACTGCAGAAGGGTCCAAAACAAACATAAACTTTTCAGGAATATTTATTTTTTTCTTTAAATAATTGTTTTAGATTTTATTTATTTATTTTTAGAGAAGGGGAAGGGAGGGTGAAAGAGAGGGAGAGAAATAGAGATAGGTTGCCTCTTGCACGCCCCCAACTGGGGACCTGGCCTGCAACCCAAGCATGTGCCCTGACTGGGAATTGAGCCAGTGACCTTTCGATTAGCAGGCCAGCACCCAATCCACTGAGGCCAGGGCAGGAATATTTCTTTATTTCAAAATAATATAATGAGCATTGATTAATACTGGGTCCACATGTATTTTTATAAGGAATGTTTTTTTCTGCATTTGTAAATGTCTTCAAATTTAAAAACTGCGGATCTTGCTTTAGCAGAACTGAATACCTGCTAATACATACATAATTTACATAAAAAAACAGAGATATAATTCTGCTGAATCAACTGGTTCTTACAGATAACTTCTAAATCTTCCATATCTACCTTTAAAAAAAATGTTCATTTTCTAATTTTTCTTGGCATCCTCTCCCCTATTTATGTTGAGAATATCCACAGTGCTTCGAGGATCATATTTATAACATCTTAGTCCTCTGTTATCCATTATTTCACTTTTTGGGTTCTTAGTTACCTGTAGCCAATCATGGTCAGAAAATATAAAGTGGAGAATTCCAGAAATAACTCATAAGTTTCAAATTGCACATCGTTCTGAGTAGTGTGATGAACTGTGGAGAGTCCCACTCAGTCCCGACTGGGTCGGGACTCACCCCTTTGTCCTGCATCACCAAACTGTGGAGGCTCCCTGCCTGACAGTCACTTAGTAGCTGTCTTGGAGATCCACTGTTGAGGTGTCCCAGTGCTTGAGTTCAAGTACCCTTATTTTACCTAATAACGCCACATTCACATAACTTTTATTACAGTATATTGTTATAATTGTTTATTTTATTATTGTTGTTATTAGTCTCTTACTGTGCCAAATTTACAAATTAAACTTTATCAAATGTATGTATGTATAACAAAAAAACAGTATATACTAAAGTTTGGTACTATATGTGATTTCAGGCATCCACTGGAGTTCTTGGGACATATCCCCCACAGATAAGGTGGCTACTGTAGTAACAGTGGAAGCAATAGGCACTAGGTGCAGACATTGAGAATTATTAGTCTATTGACTGAAACTGTGTCATCAAAGCTTATTAAATTTTATAAGTGACATATCAAATTTTATTATACTATGATTAAAATTAGGTATATGTTATGTACATACTAC
Source organism: Micronycteris hirsuta (assembly GCA_004026765.1). Classification (NCBI taxonomy): domain Eukaryota; kingdom Metazoa; phylum Chordata; class Mammalia; order Chiroptera; family Phyllostomidae; genus Micronycteris; species Micronycteris hirsuta. The sequence goes on along the minus strand of PVJI01002635.1, from coordinate 6,325 downwards.
ATGAGAGTATAAAGGGGGGATATGAAAACTGGGAAGGAATATGAAGAAACAAAAAATTACTGTATAGCAATGTGGGAATTATGGGTGTCAAAAAAGTCTCTTGTAAAAACTTCATCTGTTTAGTAATAAGAATGAATGTCCTGGCATTAATATCTTCATGCCATTGGGCTTTTCTTTTGCCTCCCATTCTTTTAACTTTGTGCTTTCTTTTATGACTCTTGCTTCTGCTTCTCTGGCAGGTGCTCAAGTGTTTAAATGCTGGATGCTATGCTGCTTCTGTTATACATTGAGCTATAAATGGTAATTCTTTTGCATAAGCTAAAAATGGGTCAGTGTGCAAATTCCTGTCTCTTCTCCCTTGAATCCCATTTGTCTAAAGTGTGATTCATGCTGTTAAGCACAATAGGGCCAGTCTTGTCTCCTGTTCCCTGAAACACCCTTTCTACCCACCTTCTGAGTGCAGTGAGGAGACTCTGTTAGGGAATGTCCTCTTCAATTTGTGCATGAAAGTCCAATCTTAAACCTGTTAGCAAAATTAAAAATTACCTTCTCAATTCTCTCCTTTTGGTGTATCCCATAATTCCCCTTAAGCCACCAAGCTATTAGTTTTTACCCTTTAATGGTATATTTTGTGCCCTGTGAGTCATGCTCCTAGAACTTCCTTTGCAGTGAGTTTACCCCCAAATCTTAGAATTTAGGAATATTAGTGCTCCTCAATCCCCGTAGCTTTCATTTTACTTTTGAAAACATCATTATTAACATATGATATATGTGGATGCCAAAACGTGTCAAAAATACATAATGTGTTAGAATGATAAGCACTGAGTTAGTAAGAGGTTTTGATATTACTCATAAATGCTAGACTGGAAGAGAAATAGAACCAGCAATTAGTATAGGAGCCCTGAATGGATTGGCAATGTCTTTTTTAAAGGGGAGCAAATATACTATAATGTTAAGATTTGATAAAGCTGAGTGTCGAGTGCATGTGTTCTTACATTAGTCTCTACGATTGTTTGTGTGCATGAACTATTTCACATTTTTTAAAAATGTCATTTAAAACTTTATATTCCATCATGCTGGTCATTTGGACTTTTTCATTGAAATCTTACAGAAAACAGCAGTGTAAGAATTTTGAAAGTGGAAAGGGAAGGGACCTATACAAAATGTGGAGTAGAGAGATACAGATTATAGCTAATGGAAAATGAAACAAAGGAACATATATTAAGAAAGTTATGAAAATGAATTGAAGTAAGTATATTACTTAAAATTATAATAGAGGAATTAAAAATAGTGAGACATTCATATTGAGAAGGGGAAGGGGTAAGTGAACCAAGATCTCATATATCAGAATGGGAAGGAAGTTCACAGAACGTCTGTCTTTTTGATAAATAAAGAAGTAGCAATTTGACTGCATTATTGAGAGAGAGGGAAGCAACCACCCAGAAGAATTTTAAAAACCGTAGTTGTTAAAAGTTTAAACTTGGTTGCTTCTCAAGTGTGGGTCTAGGGTTTGAGTGGAAGAGAAAGGGGTCGGTAGGGATGGAATGTAGAAGCAAAGCATTCTCACTCAGTAAGCTCTTTGGTGCCATTGGGTTTTGTTGTTGTTTTGTTTTACAAACATGCTTTGATTAAAAACATTTTTTAAAAGATAAAACAGTAGTAAAATCATCAGAACCCCCCAAAATGCCCCTTTCTTCAATAATCTGGTAAAGTTACTATTTACTTTTTAAGCTATGTCTACTGCTTGCTAATAAATTATTTACATCTTCATCTTTTAGTTGTTATCCTAGATTATCCTTTATTTGTTTTTCTTTCGGTTTGTTTGCTTTCTTTTAATTTTATCCTCTTTAAATACTTTAGAAATTTAGATTTCTGTATATTAAAATTTGAAAACTATTAATCCTTTATGGAAAGTTTGTTTCTGATAGACTATCAAGTTAAACAACAAAGGAAATTCAGCTGGTTTCAGGCAAGCCTCTGACAAATACATTAGGGACTGCAGGGGTGGGGAATAGAGTGACTGCTAATAGATTTCTTGGGAGGTGTGGGGAGGTTGATGAAAATGTTTTAGACTTAGAGAGTGGTGATGGTTGCACATCTTTGTGAATATACTCAAATATCTGAATTATACACTTTAAAGGAGTGAATTTTATGACACATGAAATATACCTTAATTAAAAAAAAAAAAAGAAAACACATCTCTAAAGTATACTACACAAGAATAACCTAAAATGATAGTCATTGTGTGGGAGTATTTTTTCTATTTTCTACTTCCCTAAAGTTTTGGTGGTATGATATTAATGATACTTTCAGAATTTCAGAAATATTTTAATGTCACTATCCTCGATGTCTGTACCATCCTTATATGTCTAATCTGTCCTCCTAATTCCATAATACTTTATTTTATCCTGCTCTCCGAAGTGCATAATTACATATTCACTTTTTAATCTGTTGTCTTATGGTTTTGGGTTTGGTGTTACTCTCATTCTTGTTTGACTTTTTCTTTTCATCTAATTGCTGCCAAATCTTTACTTGCAGTTTGCTCTTTCTGCTCTGTTTTCTTCACTCACTATACCACTTTGCTTTGCTCCTTTTCTTGAAAGCTCTCCCTGAATTACATAGTAATGCCTTAACGAATTATGACTTCCTTTCAAGGGGAGCTGGACTTTCCTGTCCTGAATCATTCCTCCATCAAAACTGACTGGGAATCTGGAGGAGGATGGAAAGGAGGGCAGGAGAGTAAGAAGAGAAGAAACTAATATTTAATGAGTCCCTGCTATGTGCCAGGCTCTGTACATGTACTTTTCCAGTCCTCCCTCAAGCCTGAGAGGCACAATTACCCGTTCTTTTCAATGCACACTTGGTGGCTCACACAGGCTCAGCGACTTGCTCAAGATCACACAGCTGGTAAATAACAGAGGTTAGTGTCAGCCTCAGTTACATCTAACTTCAAAACCAGTACTCTCTCCCCTACACTTTTATTTTTAATTATGTTGATTCTACTGAGACATATTGCCAAGGTGGCCTCTAAAATGTTATATTAATTTATACTGATGATCAATGAATTTTCGTTTATTGGCCATTTGTGTATTTACCATACACATATATTAATATGTGTATCAGTCATTTATACAATACAATTTCTTTGAATATCCTACTTATTTTTTTCCTGTTCTTGTACTATGTTATATTTTGTTTATAATTCTTTTTGATTTATAGCTCTCTATATTATGGATAGTGATTCTTATTTTCTTTTATAACTATGATTTTCTTGATTGTCATTTACCTCCCAAATTTGTTTACAGTATTTTTATTTTTTAAAGTATATTTTATCGATTATGCTATTACGGTTGTCTCATTTTTTCTTTCCCTTATCCCCCTCTGCCCTGCACCCCCCTGCCTCCAGCATCCCCCCTGCTTAGTTCATTCCCATGGGTCATACATATAAGTTCTTTGGCTTCTCCATTTACCATACTATTCTTAACCTCCCCCGGTCTATTTTGTGCCAACCAATTATGCTTCTCATTCCCTGTGCCTTTTCCTCATTCTTCCCCACCCTTCCTGCTAATAAACCTCCATGTGATCTCTATTTCTGTGGTGCTGTTCCTGTTATAGTTGTTTGCTTAGTTTGTTTTCGTGTTTTAGGTTCAGTTGTTGATAGTTGTGAGTTTGTTGTCATTTTACTGTTCATAGTTTTGATCTTCTTTTTCTAAGATAAGTCCCTTTAACATTTCATATAACAGCTTGGTGATGATGAATTCCTTTAACTTTTCTTTATCTGGGAAGCACTTTATCTGCCCTTCCATTCTAAATGAGAGCTTTGCTGGATAGAGTAATCTTGGATGTAGGTCCTTGCCTCTCATGACTTTGAATACTTCTTTTCAGCCCCTTCTTGCCTGCAAGGTTTCTTTTGAGAAATCAGTTGATAGTCTTATGGGAACTCCTTTGTAGGTAACTCCCTCCTTTTTTCTTGCTGCCTTTAAGATTCTCTCCTTATTTTTAATCTTGGGTAATGTAATTATGATGTGCCTTGGTGTGTTTCTCCTTGGATCCTACTTCTTTGGGACTCTCTGAGCTTCCTAGACTTGTATGTCTAATAATTTTGCCACATTGGGGAAGTTTTCCTTCATTATTTTTTTCAGATAAGTTTTTGATTTCTTGCTCTTCTTATCCTTCTGGCATCCCTATGATTTAGATGTTGGAATGTTTAAAGTTATCCCAGAGTTCCTCAGATCTCATTTTTTTGAATTCTTGTTTCCTCATTCTGTTCCAGTTAGATGTTTATTTCTTCCTTTTGTGCCCAATCTTGATTTGAGATTTCCTTCCCTTCACTGTTGGTTCCTTGTATATTCTCCTTTATTTCACTTTGTATAGTCTTCATTTCTTCCTTTATTTTGCAACTGAACTCAATTATTTCTGTGATCATACTGATTACCAGTGTTTTGAACTCTCCATCTGATAGGTTGGCTATCTCCTCTTCACTTAGTTCTTTTTCTGGAGTTTTGATCTGTTCTTTCATTTGGGCCATATTTCTTTGTCTCTGCACACCTGTTACATTGTAAGGGGTGGAGCATTAGGTATTCTTCAGGGCGGGGCAACCCACTTTGCTACGTTGTGGCACTGTATGTAGGGGAGGGGTCAGAGAGGGAACAATGCCACTTGCTAGCTTGCTTGGCTCCCCCCACACTTTCAGTCACTTCCCCCGCTACCCACAAGCAAATTGTGCCCCTTCAGGTGCATATTCTCAGATAGGTGGGCCTGTGTACGTTCTAGGATCCCGTGGGCCCCTCCAATGGACTCTCCTGTGAGACTGGGAGTTTTTCCCACTGCTGCAACCCCCAGAGGTGTTCACAGCCAGAGGTTTTGTGTGTTTAGTTTCCCGTGCTGGAATCCTGGGTTGTGTGGTCTGTCTCACTCCCCAGTTTTCCTCCTGGTTCATCCTCATGTGAATGTGTGATATCCAGTTCCACAAGCTGCCACCTTGTCATGCATCCTTTCCACCCCGCCTTCCCATCTCCACCCTTCCTACCAGTCTGGATGGATGTTTCTTATTTAACTCCTTGGTTGTCGGATTTCCATATAGTTCAGTTTTCTGGCAGTGCTGGTTATTTTTTGTTTTTTAAATTGGTTGTTATCCTTATTTTGGTTGCTGGAGGAAGTGAAGCATATCTACATACACTTCCATCTTGGCTGGGATATATTTACCCTGTTTATAGTACTTTTGAATGTAAAGCAATTATAATTGTTTACATTTTAATTTTTTTATTGTTATGGGTTTAATGTCATCTTAGAAAGAATTTTATCACTTTGAGATAATTTGCATTTCTGTGAATTTTGTTCTTAGTAGTTTTATAATTTTCTTTTTTATTAAAAAATATTTAGGTCCTTGAACCTATCAGGAAGTTAGCTTAATATATGGTATAGGAGGGAATTAACATTATTTTTTTCTCTAAACAATAGCCAATTGTCCCAAACCAATTTGTTTTATTTTATATACTGATCTTGTGTGCTACCTTTGTGGAGTAATACACACATGCACACACACACAACAAGCACACAAGAATCTATCTCTAAATTTTCTAGTCTGATTCATTGATTTATTGCCTATTCCTAAACAAATACCATGTTGTTAATTTTGATGTTTGGTTGAGCAAATTCCATCTTCTTATATCTCATAAATAAATAAATACAAATCTTACAAACCAAGAAATAAATAAAACTTGTACCTTGCTAAATGACTTGCTCAGATTCACATATCATTTAGAGATTGAATTCAGAGGAAAATCTCAGTTTTTTTAGTTTGAGTCATTTATTCATTTTATTTATCAGATTTTATTGAGCATCTATTATATACCAGAAGCTACTCTGGCTTCTAAGAATCTAGCAGAGAAGGAAACAAAAGAATCTATGCCCTCATGGGTCTAACACATATTCCACATTATTATTCATTTTCAAATAGTTATATCTTGCATATACCTGTGCTCATTTTTCCAATTTTGAGAAATAAATATTAGTTATGTCAGCATAATTAAAAAAGTTGGAATCTTGCACTTTTTATTTCACAGCTTCTTTTTCTTGCATATAAGTTTTGTAAACTCTACAGTTTCGTCTCTATCTCTTTATTTAATGCTAAGTAGTCTCTGATACATCCAAGTTTGGTTTCTAAAAATTTCTTTGTGGAAAATTAATTGTTAAGGAGATTAAGACTGAAATTAAGAACAGTCTAACAATAGACAGGGGAAAGGGGGTGGGGACAATGGAGAGAAGAGTTTTCAGGAATCACTGTAGAGGACACATGGACAGAACTAAGGGGGAGGAGGGAGGT